>JAOTQG010105202.1:0-12848 GCA_025631175.1 Iris virginica
CTAATTGGATCTAATGACTTAATTGGAAAAATAAAAAATATTTAGTGTCAAATTAAAGCAAATTAAAGAATAGTGGCCTACTGGGTCAAACGTCAGTGACATAATGAAGTATGATGCCGAAAAACAAGTGAAAATACCGGTTCAACCCCTTTCTTACTACTAACCCCGTCCCCCGTCCGGCATTGGCAGAACTCGATTTTTTACACTCTCTCTAATCTCCTCCTCCCACCAGCGACACCTCAGCTCCAACCTAGAGCGAGAAAATTACAATCGGCGGAGAGAGAGAGAAAGCAGCGACAGAGACATTCATATAAACCCTAGTAACTACTTTCACTCAACAATTTCCTGATAGGATTGGTCAATTTAACCTGCAAAAGTAGGTTACTGTTTTGATTTGGTTTTGTTATAATCAAATCAATCAAACAATCATGCCTCCGAAGCAAGCGAAAGCCGATTTAGCAAAGAAGCAAAAAGTTGTGGAAGACAAAACTTTCGGCCTCAAAAACAAGAACAAGAGCAAAAATGTCCAGAAATACGTACAGGCCCTCCAGCAGAATGTACAACCCAAGCCTGACCCTTCCAAACTCGCCGCTAAGGTTGCTTCCCTTTCCCTTACTTTACCTGTCATTATACTATCAATGTTTTAGTGTTCGTTCGACTGTATCGTCATTTGAGTTAAAATTGACCTTATGTATTGGTGCTAATAGTAATAGTTAGCCTAACTACTCAGCATGTAATTTTTTTTTTTTTTTTACAATTTGCAACTAGCACTACTTATTTGTGTATTTTCTGTATTCGTTGAATTGGAATGACTAGTTAGCATTGTCTATTTATGTTGATAATTTGGATTGTAAACTGATTCTGTTTTGTTTGATTGAATTTGTTGGGTCTTAACAGAAGAAGAAAGAAGAGGAAAAGGCTAGAGAGAAGGAATTGAATGACTTGTTTAAGATTGCCGTTGTTCAGCCGAAAGTTCCCGTTGGTATGTCAGTTTTACTTTTTGATGCATTTGTATGAGCAATTAATTTATGTTTCCAGGCCCATTAGCTTCCCGTTGGAATTGAATGATCCACCATCAAAATCGCTTGTTCGTTTTAACTTTTAAGGTGCAAATCTCACTTAGAATTAAGTATTTTAATGGACACATTGGATTTAAGTATTGTGTGTATTGGTGGATTTCTAGTACTCATGTGTAGTTAAAGTCCTTGCATGTCATAGACCTGTATCTAGTGCTTGATATCAATGAAGAGTACCATCAGGATAAAAGTAGAGAACTCAAATGATTATTTAAAAAAAAAAAAATTCTATTGATTTATTTTCCATTCGTTTTAGTATGATAGTCTTAATTTAGGGACATACTGTTAGTTTGTGTTTTACCCTGAAACTACTATGAAGTATATCCGTGAACATTCCAATTTTATTTGGTAGTCCAATTGGCATGCTATCTTAAATGTTGTCGTTTTGGTTAGGGGTTGATCCAAAGTCTATCTTATGCGAATTTTTTAAGGCGGGTCAGTGTGCAAAGGGTTTCAAGTGCAAGTTTTCCCATGATCTGAATATTCAGAGGAAGGGTGAGAAGATTGACATTTTCAGTGATAAGCGCGATGAAGGTGATTACATCATACAAATTTCACTGGTTCAATTTGATGCATTGTTACTTTGCGTGCGGTCTTTTGAATTAGGTACTGAACATTTATTGCATGTGCATTTCTCTCCTAGACACTATGGACGATTGGGATCAAGAGACATTGGAAAAAGTTGTGGAGTCCAAGGGAAAAGAGTACAACCAGAATAAACCGACTGATATTGTATGGTTTCTTTCTCTTCAATCTCGTTCAGTCTTCGATAGTTCGATGTTAATTAGTGCTTGATGCCTTGATTGCACATAACACGTGGAGGGGAAGCGCTTCTCCGTTTCCCTGCATTGACACTCAAGGGAGAGGTTGTGTTCGATCCCCCTCCCTTGTGTACTATGACGTGTTTAAAAGAATCAAAACAATAATAATAAATTTAAGTTATGAGCACCGAAGGCCCACCCAAGAAATATATATATATATATATATTTTTTTTTTCATGCTAGGTTATTTTGATGAAAAAAGTAAATACTTCCTCCATCATAGTTCATTTCACAACTCAAACCTGATACTGTACCTTTCCTTCTCTATGTTTACTTTAGATAGCCCAGATGTTCTGTTTTCTTATAGTTTAACTCGAGAAATGGAACTATTTCCTCGGAACAAAGCAATAAAAGGAAAGCGTTACTGCTTTTTCCTAGTCCAGTTGCTAGATTTCTTTCCATGGGAGTATTTGCAAGTCAACACATTAATCCAGTTCTCTAGGGCAGTTGTGCAGCAAAACACATCTTTGGTCTTGAGCTGCTCCTGATTTTGACAGCTTATAAGCACTCTGATTTGCTGCTTGGTTTACACAACATAGAGTATGCCCCATCTTAGTTATCAATTTCCGGATTACAGTGCAGTGGGTTCTAGAGAGTGCTGCGTTCCTTCTATATTCCAAATTGCCACAACGCCTGTGCGGAGTTTGTTTCAATTATGACATTTCTAAGGCCCATTTCTCCCAGCATCGCTAGCCCGGTGTGAATGCTCTGCACTTTGGCTTCGTAGTTTTTTCATGGGTGAATGCTGCCCATGCAACCTTTAATCCATTTTCCTCTTTGATTCCTCAAGATGCCTCCTATTCTGCCGCTTTGATCTTCTTTTCTACTCCCATCCATATTATGCTTTATGTAGTCTGCATGAGGAGTAGACCAACACAAAGGTGAGATCTCTTTCTTTCGTATCTTGATATTATGTAATCTGTTGACATAAAGAAAGGCATTAGAAACTTCCTGGGAGTAATGCTTGATTGTGCCACGAATTTCATTTGCAGCTGTGTCTTCACCTTCTATTTCTGGCCTTCCAGATCTGCCAGATGATGGCAAAAAACAGATAGTCATTTTGTACCTGCCAGTGCTGCCACTTCCACATTTGGCCCGCTTGACCAGATCAAAGTACAGCCATTTCCTTCCCCCTCTATTGCAATCATTTGAATATCTCTCAATAGACGTAAATCTGATCCAATTTTGGCCAGCCTTGTGACAGTTACGAATTGCATGCCAATATGTTTCTGATGGCTCCAGTGTGCAAATTTTCATGGTGTAGGAGCGAAAAGGAAAATTGTAATTGTTGGAGTTTTTTCAGAGACCAAATCATTTGACATACTTGGTGATACTCTCCGACTGAGTAATGCATTTTAGGCACTTTTAATGGAGAATACCAACTGACTAGGGTCAAAACTCCAAACAATTTAGTCCTCTTGCCACTCCAATTGAGGGATATGAATGCTAAGAATAGTTTTTTCTCATTTGGGATTATTTCCCCTTCAATATCATTCCGATTCCAGTCTTTATACCGGGTAATACTAGAGACATTCAAGCTCAAATCGTTTCTGCCTGTGGTCCCTAGTGGAGCTTGTCCACAGCACCAATCTTGCCTGAGGTTTATGTTCTTGTGGATACTAACTTACCGTTTGCTCCCTCTAATGAGATCTTTTGAGGATTCAGTTCCCTTCTTTACATGAGATGCCTGATTCTTCCTAGTCAGTTGCTAGGATTTTTTTCATGAGAGTATTTGCAAGTCAACACATTGAATTAGAGACTATCTTCTCTAAATAACAGATAGCATTCTCCACACAAGTTTGGCAGTTGCATCCATGTTATTCAGCTTTCCCTTTCGGATACCATGACACCCAGCAATATAAGATGGAAGAACATCTTAGTCGATCCACAAACATAGAAGAGACATGCGAAGTTGTACAATTTGTAGATGTATTAAGGGTAATACTAGGGAGAGTTGCAACTTTCTATTACAACCTATGTGGCAGTGTTTCATTTGTTTAGTTTACAGGCCTGCAGCAAGTGATGTCTAACCAATTGTAGGTGCCATGTGGTTTTGGACAGAAAGTTGGGGTAAAAATCATACTCAACTTAAATTAACAAGTCACATAACAAAATTTGGGAGGGAGTAGTTAAGAATATACAATGATGGGATATTGGAAAATACACTAGGGATTTGAGACCTACAAATTGGGATGATTAGTGGAAAGATTTATAAAGGAGAAAAGGATTCTGATATAGATATGGCTTCATTGGTTAAGAAGACATGTAATAGGGTTTTACATAGTGAGAATTTGGTGGTTGTTAGAAAAGAAACTGTTAAGTGCGATATATTGATGTCATCAAATATATGTATAGTAGAGTTGTGACCATAGGTAGAACTATAGAAAGTGAGACATTCAATTCCCTAGTGATATAGAATATATCATGGATGATCACAGGTAGAATTATAACATGGATGAGTGGCCTCATGTCTTTATCTTGTTTGCGTTGATGATGGATCCTTTGATTAAGCTTATAGATTTTTTTTTGTGCATTGTTCGGCGATGACATTAGTAGGATCACAACAAAATACATAAACCGTAACTTTGACAGCATAAAGAAACCTCGAGAGAGAAAATTAGTTTAGATGTCCTAGCAATAAAAAAGTGAATCACTTTCACTATGTTGGTTCATTTTTATCCGGATGGGAAGGTAGGATATGATATTAATTTTATAAAGATGCAGGTTGGGTTAAGTGAAGAACTGCATA
Organism: Iris virginica; assembly: GCA_025631175.1. Lineage (NCBI taxonomy): Eukaryota > Viridiplantae > Streptophyta > Magnoliopsida > Asparagales > Iridaceae > Iris > Iris virginica. The sequence continues at coordinate 4,647 of JAOTQG010105202.1, forward strand.
GTGATTATTATAAGATGGGCGTCTACACCTTAAGTTGAAAGGATAATTTTACAGGACCATCACAGGCAAAATTTGGCTAGTACCATGAGAATTGCTGTGGATTCCAAGTCAGCTGTTGAGTGTTTGACTCTTTTTTTTCCCCCCAAATCTGTGGGTCATGCCAAGGTCGGTAAATGATCTGATGCGGACCTGGTCCTTGTACAAACACAAGTGGAAGAAGCCTCCACAGTGCAGCTCTTTGTGTTTGTTTGAATCATTTGGAGGGGGGGTGAAATGGTAGGCGTTTGAGAGTGTAAATTGGCCATCAGTTGGTTGACAGTGGCCATCATGAATCCGTCGTCTTTTGGATTATAGATGGTGCATATTCTGACTTAACTTTTGGAAATGTTTTTGGCAGATTTGGATAACGCTGTTGCCGTTTCGTCCAGAGTGTACTTCTGTTTTACTCAGGATGCATCTGAATGATAGTACATTGTTGAACTATCTTAAATAAAAAAACAAAAGTTGGTGTGGTTGTTTTATAGACTTTCTATTTTATTCAAGGAACAAGTGTACTGCTTGGAAAGTGCACTAAAACTTTTAATTTTTCTATCAAAGATTGCTCCTTCAGTTCTCGTGCCACTTTAGATCTTATGTAGGATGTATAAGCTCCTTAGTTCTTTTACCGATCTATTCCTTATGCATTAGGCATTTTTGACATTTTTAATATCTTACCTCTGTGGCTTCCGCTGCGGCACTTCATATGTATGATTTGATTGTTTATTATTGATCAGGTTTGCAAGCATTTTCTGGATGCAGTGGAGAAGAAGCAGTATGGTTGGTTCTGGGTTTGTCCCAATGGTGGGAAAGAATGTATGTACAGACATGCTCTCCCTCCAGGCTATGTGCTAAAGTCCCAGATGAAGGCACTTTTAGAGGAAGAGGCTGACAAAATGGCTATTGAGGATGAGATAGAGAGTCAGGTGTGCTAGATATTGCTACACTTGACATGATTTATGGATGCAGGAAATGTTTTGTTGAGTCATTAGTAGTTTATTTTTCTATCTTCATTCCCTTTGTTCTACATTTTTGCTCATCTATTTTTCTTGATATATTGTATTTCCTCTGCCTCTCATCCATTTATGACACGTGGCTCTAAATATTCTCACGCACTAGTACTGATGATGTTTCAGCGTGCGAAAGTGGCAACAACAACTCCAATGACTACTGAACTCTTTCTTCAATGGAAGAAGAAAAAGGTGGATGAAAAAGAAGCTGGCTTGGCTGCCCTGCGAGCAGAGAGGGCTAAGAATGATCGCATGAGGTAGGCCCTTTCCTTATGCTGCATATATGCAGATATGTTCAATTGAAAGTAGTTTGATAATGTTTGTATTTTCTGCAGTGGTCGCGAGTTGTTTCTTGCTGATGCTAGCTGCTTTGTCGATGATGCTGAGGCATATGAGAAGTACCACAGAGAAGAAGAACCTAATGATGCTACTGTTCAGAAGGTAGTTCCATTATTCGTTTGACCTTACTCGCATTCCTCTCGAAGTCATTCCTAATTCAACCATTAAAAAGAAAGTAGTTATTCATAATATCCCCAATATCAAGGATGAAGGTACATAAGATTTCTAAGGGTTAAATAAGATTGTGACCGTCAAACTTTTCCTTGAGGCCCTGTTTTACCGTTCAATTTTCAATGTCCTAAATAGCCAGAGACTATATTTACGAATGTTTAAAAGCCCTTTCTGTGACTTGAATGTGAGAAAAAATAGATGAGGGGGTCAAGTGTATATTTTATTTTCTAAGATCAAATACACTTTCTTGCATGTAATATACCTATGCATTTGACACAAAAAAATTTTTAAAACCTGAAGAACACAAGATAAAGAAATTACATGAAGTACTAATATGCATATTCATCTAGAGGGAAAATAAGCAAAGGTAAAGTAAATGATTACCGTTATTTTCTTTTGATGTTTTCCCTTCACTAAATTAAAGGTTGTAGTATTATTTTTGCCTTAATCTAATTGTTAGTTTCTCTTTATAATCGTAAACTAAAATGGATCTTTATTATAGGATTAAAAGATGTAGTTATGAAAAAAAAAAAAATTCTCATTTTTAAATTTTATCGGTCAAATAAGTTCAATTAATTTTGATCATGTATTTATAAAATCTGTAAAATTAAAAAAATAGTTATTGATTTATTTTATGTAATATTTTTTTGATGATTGAATTGTAGTATATAAATATATGTTTTAATAATTAGTCAATTAAATTTAATTGAAAAAAAAATGAATCAGAATGTAATATACACACTTGACCCCCTCCTCCACTTTTTTTCACATTCTAGTCGCAAAAAGGTTTTTTTAAACATGTGTTAATATAGCTCATGGTTATTTAGGACATGCTGGGAGTTGGATGGTAAAATGGAACCTCAAGTGAAAGTTTGATGGTTTCAATATTATTTAACCCTATTTTTAATCATAATGTTAATATAAATTTGGAAACTCAACATTTAGAGAACTCCTTTGAGTGGAATGCCTCAAGAATAGATATTGCAGGGATCCACTTGCCTGAAACATCCAGGATAGCTTAGGTGTTCAAAATGTTTCTCAATCTGTGTAATCCCTTTTTGCTTCAACAAAAACATAAATCGCTCATAATTCTGAGGAACTTGTTAATCTACTTGTATTTGTCATTGTATATTGTAGTATATGAATGGATCACTATGTATGATAAACTACACTAATTTCACTTGAAGGAAGATGTGGATCAAGTGTTTAGAGGCTTTTACACAACATGCTCATACACATGCATGTTAGTTATTATAATTTTACTCTTAAAAGTCCAAGAACATATGTGTAAGTTCGCCCGTGTGCATTTGCAATGACCTTTCTTTGCTCATGTGTTGGTTCAAATGCTAAAGGCTACCTCTCTTAAATTTACCTGGATTATGACGCTAAAAACATGATAACTTATCATAGTGAAATAAACTGCTAAAGCGGATGATTGGTGTGAATCTAAAAGGGAGCTTTTGTATGCGAGTCTTGGCACAACGTTAGGCTGCTCTTTGTGACCGAGCATTGCAGAGATTCTAACTACAGGGCTTAAGGCTGTGCAATTTTAGGTCCGTTCCCCATTATGCTCTTGAGGGTTGTGCATTTGGCTGTCCTACTACTGGTACCTGTTCTCTAAAGGTTTAGTTATTAACTGCTATGATCTGGTCAAGAACCTTGAAATATGCCCATGAGCTATCTAGGGTTTCCTTTTCATAAAAGTCTCTTAAGTGTGATATATTGCAAAAAGTAGGGATAATATGGTCAACTGAGACGGCCCTAAAAGGAAACGTAACCCTTCAAGTGGGATAGATGAAAAAGGAAAGTGTAACCCTTCCAATGGGATGGAGGGAGTATGACATATTAAGGCTAATTATTATTCTCTCTAAAATGAAATTTGACCCTCTAAAATGCACGTCATTTGCAAGTATTTTTTATTTCCATCCTAGATATAGTAGTTCTGGAAGATTTTTTCTCAAATTTTTTTAAATGTCTCAAGAATGTGTTTTCATATGCTGGGGTCAAATTTCACCTGATCAGCCATGATACACTTTATCCAATTTGCACATAAAACATCCTTGAAATGATGATCTTTAATTTTTGCAAAATAGTTGGCAATGCATTGTTTTAACGCCGACTTGTTTCAATAACAGGTGCAGGACAGTAAATCCACGGGGGAACCAAGCAGCTCAACGAGCGGAACTGCTGTTTCTGAAGAAGCAATATCTGACATTGATGACGATGACGATGATGAGCTGGATCTGGATGAGCTGAATGAACTTGAAGCGAGTTTGTCAAGAACATCTATCCAAATTCGAGAGCCCGGGAAAGAGTGAGCGAGAGGCAACGTGAAGACTTTGCGGAGAGGGGTTATCATTTGAAGCATCCGGCTGTCATTAATCATTGTGGTAAATTTACATTTTAATCTTTTTTCCTTTTCCCTTTTAATTAGTACAATGTTGCCAATTGTCCCCTGGAATCCAAATTTTAAATTGGGTTTTGTAGCTTTTGTCAACATCAGACTTCATAAGATTTGATTTTGAAGCTGAGACAGAGTTTTGTCAACCTCACACCTAGTGTTCACTGTTCAGTCAGAGTAATCTTTGGTACTGACTCCGACTTTCCCCCCTTTGGAGTCTAGAGTTGATATTAGCATGCCTAGTTTTTTGACCAAATTCAAGGTAGCACATCTTTGACACAAAACTCATTCAAAAGGATGTTGAGAACTCTGGGTTCATACAATAGTGTAGTCCATTGCCTTCCATCTAGTGCTTTATGTGAAAGTACATCTCTAAGACTCTAATCCCTTACAAGGGTAGTAATATTGCAAGATAGTCAGTATGTTTTTTAGCCTTCTGAAAGGATTAAATAAGAGTTTGGTATTGCTGCATTTTGTTGAAATATGGAGGAAAAGGCGGATATCATGAAATCTCAATTTTTATTTTCCTACTCCATCCGGCCCAAAATGAGTATTAATTTTTTTTTACTCATTTTGGTCAACTTAATTAACTATTGACTACATATGTATAAAAAATTTACATGTTATAACGTATGTAAAAATTATTTTTAATAAGTTACTTACTATTCTTATAATTGTGATGTGAATCAGCTAGTCCGAAGAGAATTTTGGAGAGATTAAATAAGATGAGAGCGATAGAAAGAACAGAGGAGAGGTTTGGGGGGAAATTTCTTTAACTGCATAAAATTGATTCCCGCTAATACAATTAGGTTATTTATAACCCACTAATTATACTTAACCCCGTTGATAACATTGTCCTAGACTTATTACAATTAACCCCCTTAGAAGGTTACAAAACTAACAGATATAACATCCCCTAATCATAACAATCCATCCCTCAAAAGATCCTTGTCCTCAAGGATGAAAAAAGAACACGTTGCTGAATTATGAATCTGAAGAGGGAAAAAGAAAAGAAAAAAAATTCAAGCCATCCGATTCCATGCCAACGAAACACCTCGTCAACGGAACCCTTGCCTATGGAAATGGTTAAGGTTGCTGTGGAAGGCTAGTCCAACAAGGGTTATGAAGGTTGCTGCTGCCGTTAGGAAGGTTGCCGATCCATCCGAAGGCTGCTGTTGGAAGGTTGCTGTTGGCAAGGCTTCCTTTAGGAAGGCTGCTGTTAGCAACGCTTCTGCTGTTGGAAGGTTGCTGTAGGCAAGGCTTCTGTTGACACAGATGGTTATCACGTTGTCATTTTTTGCCTGCATCAGATGCTAGGTACAGAGTTGCAACATCAATATTAGCTTTGTTTTTTATCTCTTCGGGACCTAGTTTACGCATGCCTGGAGTATCATCTATGGTACCCCACTCCATAGCCAAATTTCTTGTCATAGCATCCGTAGCTGTCTTGGCTGCAGATACATGAATCTGATACCAAGCTGCTATGTAGTGCAACGTAGCAGTTACATTCAAGATTGTTCTGCCACTAGATGAGCCTCTTCCAGGTCCTCTTTTCTTGATATACTTCAGTGCTTTGTGGCACATTGTAAAGGTACCAACATAATCAATATCCATCACTGTTTTAAAGGCATTAGGAGACAAATCCTCAGGAGAGGCAAGAAAATTGCCAGCAGCGGCATTAACAAGAATATCAAGCTTTCCAACTGAATTTGTAGAAGAGCTCAAATGCACATAAAGACATTAGTCCTTGCTCCTTCCTCACAAACTGACCAGACTTAAGTAGATAGAGAGGCCCATGCCACTACAATTCTCCAAACTACTTTTGTCAAACAACAAACATAAGAACTGTAGAAGATGTCCACAAAACTCATACCATGTGTTGGGTGGTGCATCCTGAGAATCACAAATTTCGCTCAACAATTCCCAAGGTAGACTTAAAATGCAAGAGCTTAAGGAATCCAAATAAACTTCAAAAGGCTGGTCATCATTCTCATGTTTGAAATGTTTCAGTATAGAGCGTAAAACTTGGAAGATACCACCCACTGAAGACCAATCAGCATTACTTTAACTCAGCTTCAAGTCCAAAACAAATATTGATGAATCATAATCTAAGCATTTAGCTGTAATTGGACGATCCAAAGAAGATGGAAGCGAGCTGCAAAATGTTTGATTTTCCCTCGTGGATCCTACAAATGTGCAGCAATTGCATGCTTCTGATGGAGGAACACATCTTCTTTCTCACCTAGGACTTTTGTCGAACAGTTGACGTGCTTCGTTCCAGATTGCTCCTCTTTTGCAAAAAAATTATCCTCTACACAAATTGAATTTGTAGAAGAGATTTCCACGCCTATTACATTCATTAACTTCCAGTTCCCTAACGCAGAGGCATGGTTGGAACGAACAAAAAAGGAATTCAGAACTGACTAGCCGATCTTTTTTTTTTTTTTTCGTAATGCAGCTCAAAACATATCATGACCCTTACAACAGTACTCGGTGCAAGCAATTCAACATATGACCTAGTTTTTACTTCTAGTCCAGCGATGAAAAGATCGAGGAACATACCTTCGGCCGGTTCTTCGCACAATTGTGAATCTACACTTTCCAATTGAGCTCGAACGACATGAAATTCCTCCAATTAATCTTCAATTGACTTTGTTCGGACGATTCTCTCAAGGAAAGCAGTGGTGCACCATTCCAACTCGCATCTATCCTTTGGAATTTCAAGGAAAATTTACGGTTCTACTCCGATCAAGAAATAATCACAAGCTAAAGCGTTAAACTCCATTCTTCAATCCGAGAATCGAACGCTCTAATACCATTTGTTGTGAATCAGCTAGTCCAAAGAGAAGTTGGGAGAGATTAGAGAAAATGAGAGCGATAGAAAGAACAGAGAAGAGATCAGGTTACAAACCCCTTTGATAACATTATCCTAGACTTATTACAACTAACCCCCTTAAAAGTTTACAAAACTAACACATATAACACCCCCTAACATCTCCCAGACATTATTACAATTCCTCGTAAAATTCAAGTTAATTGGAGGGGTCACACACGATCCCACTTAAAATCCGACTTTCCTTAGAAATTACGAGCACAATGTAACTATCACCACTTCACCCGCAACAGAATGACTCAAATCGTAAATGACTGAAACTTGACTTGTTGACTCTACCAAAATAATAACCATGATATAAATACCAGAGAATAGGGACACCAAGATTTACATGAAAAACTCCCTAAAATAAATAGAGGGACAAACTAAGGGACCCAGCCGGTAAAATTTTCACTATGTGTGGAGAAATTACTACAACACTCAAATTTCTCACCGAGTAGAATATGATTACAATTCTACTAACTCTCAAATTTTACCACTATATATGTCCTTACACCTCTTTGTGGATGTAATCCAAAAACACTCACTCACTTACTAAAAGAGCTATTTGAAGAAGCTCAGCTCTTTTACTCTACACTCTCTTTTTCTCGTAAGCTTTAGTGTTATTTTGGTATGTCTTGCAACTGAAAAATGCAAGCCTATCTATAGGCAAGAACACGCAGAAACAAACAAACTCACCATTAAATGTTTGGCTAAAATTTCTTCCTGCTATAGCCACCCTAAGAGAGATCTCCAAGATCTTCTTTAGCTTCTTCCCTCCCTAAGAGTGATCTCCAAGATCTTCTGTAGCCTTGCAACAATTTTCTTCCCTCCCTAAGAGTGATCTCCAAGATCTTCTGTAGCCTTGCAATAATTTTCTTCCCTTCCTTTTTGACTTTGTGGCTGAACCTAGGGGTGGTTTCGGTAGGGCAATCGTACAAAAACTTCATTACCATTACCATTATCGAAATATTGGTAGTACAAAATTCACTATTACCCTACCAAAATTTGCTATTACCGACATTGATAATACCAAAATTTTAGTAAGGGTTTTATGCATTTTACGCCCTATTATTTTCGTAAAAAGGTGAAAAGGACCCTCAGGTCTGACTATAAGCCGTTTGAGCCATATACTAATTTTTTTGTTGCCAAAAGGGTCATTTTGAACGGAAATCATTAAAAACCTAACAACAAGGACTAACATGCGATTCACGTGACTATTTAGGAAATATTTTAATCATTAACGATTTTACTAAACTTTAGGGGAGGTAAATGTAAATTTTAAAAATAAATAAAACAAAAAATAAAATAAACCCCCCTCCCCCACCCCACCCCACTCCCATCCCTATTCCCCCTCCCCCTCCCCCCACGCC
>JAOTQG010105213.1:0-12847 GCA_025631175.1 Iris virginica
TTTGTATAAGAGACAGGAGAGAGAGAGAGAGAGAGAGAGAGAGGGAGGGAGGGAGAGACCAATTCCAACTATAACTGGAAGACCCTTGAACTTCAACAAATTCTGAAAAAAGAAAAAGACAATGATTACATCAAGTCCAGAAGGTACAAAAGATAGTACTGAGCTTTCATAGACTAACAAGCTCCAGATGATAATAATTAGTATAGTAAAAATACAAGTTCATACCAACTTATTTCAAACTACATACCTGTATTGCTTGAACAGAAAGAAGTAGTCCTCTGTCCAAGTCATGAGAATCAGGCATGGGATTGAGCTGAAGGGTATCCCTGACAGAAGAAACATCTGTAGTTGTTTCATGAGAGGAATCTAGACCTATGGCAATAAGATAGTATAACCAAAGGAAAGTAGCTGAAAAATTATTGAATGAAGATGTTTTATTCCTATTTGTAAAAACTCCTACCATTTGAAGAACAGTCAACAAGTGAACCATCTGGTAACCTGAAATGCCATGTTGCTAATACAGGCTCCATTCTTGACTTCGTTGGAGATCGAGTCCATGGTTGAGACATATCTTCAAGCCTGTTAGCAAGGTCTGGAATGATCCGAAGAGGCTTTGGTGCTGCAATGGGGCTTTCTTGATTTGTAGCCATTGATTTGCTAGACAAAAGCGGTGGTGAATTAAGGCGTGGTACACCTGCAAGGAGGGTAATCAGTTGGAACTCGGCACAAATAATACAGAAATTAAGGAAACCATACACATGGATGATCTTCTGCAAAGCCAGGTTCTATATTTGAGCCACAACGTAATGGTATGGCCACATTGACCTGTGGTGAACTTCAAATTACTCTTGGTAGATGATTGCACCCAGATATGGTATCCGTTATGTTGGCCGCTTCATAAATGGCAACCATTACGAAGGGACATGTTTTTTTGAAAGCTATAAACTTTATTACAACGTCAAGAATTAAGACCACCTCTTTTCAGCTCCTTCCTTATGCCTATACAAGAATATAATTCTCGGATGAAAATGCATTGAGAGATTTTAGGATGAAAAGGTATCTCTCTCTCTCTCCCTCCCTCCCTCCCACTCCCTCTCTCTCTCTCCTCCCTCTCTCTCCCTCTCCCTCTCTCTCTCACAAGTAAATAGGGCCAATATTTTTGTGCAAAACTATTAATTTTCACACCCTTTACAAATATATTTCACATTTTCATAATTTGATTTGTTCCGAAATTTCTGAATTTGTAGAATTCTTTTTAGATGATTTTGAGTACAAGACATTAAAAGTACTTGTCATATTTACTAGGTGGTTATTCGCAAAGTGTTGCAGGTCAAAAGCTGGGGGTAAAATGAGCAAATCCAAATGTGCTTCATTATGAGCCCTCCCCCTTAAGAATATAGATGCTCAGCCATTCTATTAGCAAAATTCAGAATCCCCTAATTTCCTAACAATGTTATTTGCATGGCCGGAAGATAGAGAAAGCTTCTTTGTATATTGTGTCTAAATGGAAGTGAGTCATCTTGTTGTTTTCGTAGGCAGAAGAAAGCTCTTTCAACTGGGACAGTAAACAGAACTTCGTCCACACAGACCTGTATATGGCTTATGTTTAGAATCCTTCTGATGTCAGCAACTAATACAAGCTCGGCTGATGGTCCAATTAGCATTCAAACTTTAAAAGCACATGCTGAAAGATGTACAGGCGAACATGTCTAGAGACAAACCTTCCCTCTCAAGAATCATTTCAAGATATGATTTTGTGATCCACGGTCCAGTAATACCCATTCTTGATGCTTCAGTTTCAACTATCTATGACAAAGAAACGTACCAACAATAAGAAAAAAGAGTGAGAATTCTGGCTCCATAATTTTCTAGAATATGCGACAAAGAATTAAATATGGTTAATATTGCAACTATAATTTAATTGACATTTTGATGGATACCCCAACAATGTGTCAATGTTGAAAAATAATTACTCCCTCCATCCCAAAATGAGCGTCTTTTTATAAAAAAAAATATAATTGTCCCAAAATGAGGGTTCATTTTGTAGTTATTAAAGAGGACATAAGGGAAGAGATTTACAAGGGAATGCTCATCATCCATACATCATAGAGTGTCCTCAATACATCGGGGATGTTCAAAGTTTTTCTAAAGTTTATTCTTAACAAGTACACATTTCATATTGTTTCGTATTGCTTAGTCCTTTTGCCAAAAAGACCCAGTAATTGAATTAACATGGAGAATAAATCATGCAACAACGTGAGCACTAAGGATTGCCTCAAATTATCATCATTTCTAACCCCTATTCTCCAGACTCAGTAATAACCAGGAGCTGCTTAATTGAGAAAAGCTGGCTAAAAAAATTGAAAAGTGATGCAACAGTTTAAATTGATCGAACATTTTCCTTCTCCTTGTCATTGTTTTTTCCTAAATAATCTTTTTTCCCAAGATTTAGATGCAGAAAGATAAATAAATTATTGAACATTAATACGTCACTATGAAATGATGCAAAAATATGGCTGCAGTAATCATGTAGATCAAACCACTTACAGTTAGAAATGTGAGCACATGTATAAGATTTGACAAGAGAAATAAATAAGATTAAGTAGCTACGCACAAAATATCCTCTGCTTCCAACCAATCCAGGACTTACTCATCAGTCATCAGCACATAAGAGTAAGGCAAAGCACAAGAAAGAACTTTTCTTGGCATCACGACCACGACTGTGGGGACATTGTTGAGTTTGGTGGACGGATAAAAGACACCATCAAAAGATTCGTATGAAAATAAAGTGACTTCATCAATAATTTAGCAGAAACATTAAAGATATCAAGCAAGAAATATATACGTACTTCACTGTTTGTACCCCTGAGCACCAAGTATGTCTCTCCAAGTTCAATGATGGTCTCCAGTGATATTGAAAGATTTCCAACAACGACTGATTCAGATTCCCGTTTGTAACTGACTACAACAGCGTAACCTAATTGCAGCAAGCCACTCAGAGTCATTCGTCCTACCTATTAACATGATGATAAGCGACGGTATGAGTTAAAAAAACACTAGAAAACGCAAGGAGGTCGCATCGCAGAGCTATCTGAAATTTCAGGTTGGATTTGGAATATGCAAAATTTTGAATTTTTTCGTTTAAGGTGTTAGTACTTCATTAAGAATTGAAACACAAGCACCACAAAAGATATAAAGGTAAACAAAGACCACTTCTTTCTTCAGATATCCAATCAGTCAGAGACACAATTTGCAGTTCTAAAGCAAAATGTTTACAAATTTGTCTTAATAGTGATTGTGGTATTCAAACTCCTATGTGCTCGATACAACAGACGTGTTTTTCTTGGTGGTACTCTTTAGATTCAGGGTCAGCTTCAATTCTTATGCCTCGCTTATTATATGGGAGTTGTGGAAGCATCGTAATTCGTAACAGAGTTCTTTAAGAAGGTGTCGATACTCCAGTTTCTCATATCATTAGCTCCATAAGAAAAGAAATAAATAATATTCTTTTTGGCGTTCTCCCTATTATCAGAAGCGCTTTTCTTCACAGTTATCGTCCCTTAGTCTGGGAATTTTCGCATCTCCTCCCAAACCAAGAAAGATGGTTATAGCTTTGGAATAAGCTGCCTATGGGAATTCTTAAGCTGAATTCCGATGGCTGCTTTAGAGGTAACCCCCGGCCAGCTGGAGGGTTGGGTGGGGGAGAGCATTATCCGAGACTGTCAGGGTTATCTAGTTTAGGCTTATGTTCCGGAACTCGACCAATATGCTATCTGAAACTATGGCTCTTTCTCAGCGTTTATGTTGGCTTAAAGCTAACAATTATCAAAATGCAACTCTGGAGTTGATTTCAAAGTGCTACTTGATATGTTGAATGGGAAAGCTGCTATTCCATGGAGTTTTTGGTACGAAATTCAAGAGACGCTACTGCTTCGTGATGAATTAGCATTGACTTTCTATCATTGTTACAGAGAGGCTTCGGTAGCTGACAAGTTGGCTATTTTTGGTTATGATAATGGTGAAGCTTCTATTCTTCTCCTCGGCTGATTTGCCATCTTCTGTTAGGGGCAGTTTTATTTAGATTTTTATGGAACTCCTAGTCTTAAATATATTTTTGATTAATTTGTTAAAGCACTTAGTTTGTACCTCCAAGGTAAGGCTCCTTTGTCCCCCTTTTTTATTTTTCTTTTTATCAATAAAATCCTCACGGTGCAGCCCCTGATTCCTTGAAGGAAAAAATATACAAATTTGCATGGTAATAACCACTTTCCATTGGATGTCTAGGGACAGTAAGTTTATGTCACTCCTTATAAATTATAATGTGGCTTGGTAGAGACTACATTAGATGCAGAATAAATCAAAATCCATATCCAGAACTATGTCCCATAGTATGTTTGCTGCCAGAAAAATCGGCTCCAGTGTAAAGGTGATACGGAATCGCAAAGACCAAGTCATGAAAATCACCTTCATCAAAGAGTGAACCTCTAGTTCACCTCATTCTTACATTTTTTTTGCTATCTCAATACTTTTCTTTTTCTAACAAAAGGGAAAAAACATCTTCATCAGCACGAACATTTAATGAAATTACTCACTATTATGTTAAGGGAAATGCTAACAAGAGCCCTAAGGGCACTAGTTAAGCATCTAAAAATGAATGTTTTTCATTGAAAATCAACAAAAGTGTATTTAATAACATCATTCAATGCTCAACTGCTAGATCAAGGTGCCAAACATTTCCATATTTGTATTCTTAACTACTGCCCTAACGACAAGCTCAATGGAATCTGCAAATTAGGGTTCTATATTTTGTTTTAAAGCCCCACAAGAACCTTTTGAGTTTCTAAATTAAGGGCAAGCTCGGTGGTCGACCTTTATAAATTGAGTTTCTATAAATTATTTTATATAATAATTTGATTATAAGTTATTTTTTATATGTCAAAATTTTTATATGTAATCATTATTTATTTTTACGAATGTTTTGACCAAAAAATTATCAAAGTATATGAATATGTTAAAATATTATCCGTATTGTAAATCTCTTATCTGATTATAATCCACTAGATTGAATTTTCGTTATCGATCTCCTCCACTAAAATACAAGTATTCACAAATATTAGTCTTTTAAAAAGAAAAAAAAATAACAAAAATGGCCTGCCTAATTAAAACCCAAGCCAAGCCCTATAACCCAATCAAAGGGCTTAAATATACCCTAGTACCTTTCTTCTTTCCATTCTGAAGACCCAAATACAGATCACGGAGAAACACGTGAAGCGGCCAAGGAGTTTAATGATTAAAAAGAAAAAAGCGGTGAAGTCGACGTCGGAACTGCGGCGAAGTAGCACCCTCTTCCTCAACTCTCTCTCTCTTCCCTGCTCAACTCTCTCCATTCTCTAAAACACACCCTCTTCCTCAAACGATTTCTCGCATCCGATACTGCTATCGGAACATCACCACCGATCACCAGAGTCGGAGAGTGGAAAAACAAAGAGAAGAGGTTAAAGAGTAGATGTTTAAGAAAAGAATCGGGTATTTATACCCAATTCAAACATTACTGTTGTTTTTTTAAAAGTATTCCCGTTGCACAATATTAAATCAAATTTCTGAAAATCTTTGGTTTTGGTTTAAATTTTTGTTGTTGGTTCTTCATGGGTCCCATTTAATCGGGCTGCAAATTGGGTGTTAAATTTGAGGAAGGATTTGCAGCCCTTGGAAGAATTGCTAAATTTAGAGCCTTATAATTTTTACCGCTATGATATGGATTTTGGGTGTGAGGCTGCAATATTGGATGTCTTAGGTGTTTCAACGGCTCCATTGAAGATGCTCTAAGGCTCTAGTTAGCATGACCCTAAAGTTAAAATCTTTTTTCTATTAACATGTCATCATAGAATATACAAATTAAGCTAGGATAAGAATAGGTGGAAGTATTATCTCACCTCAAATTCAGCTTTTGGCCGGATTATGAAATGGTTACGAACATATCTCGGGTCGCCAAGTGATATATAAAATCTGATACCTGACTGCCGCACTTTAATCCAGTCCTTTACGCGTGCTTCTTCACTTGCAGATGGAGGCCTTAGGTACATTTCGATACAGCTGGAAAGTGTTCTAGAAAAATTCAGTTGTAACAAAAGATTTAAATTAACTGAAGAAAACATAAATCAATTCTCCCATCTAACAAATATAATGAAGTACCAGAAGACAAGAAAAAGATAAGTGTGATTTTCCTTTTCTTATTATTTAAGAGGGAGGAACCGGAGTCTGCAACTTACTTGGCCAAATGTGTTTCCTTTCCATGAAAAGCATAGGCCCGTTGTCCATTTTCTAACTGTTACAAAAGCTACATGTAAGCTTGCAGACAATGACTTGATGCAAAAATGAACCAAAGGTTGCACACACACACAAAAGTGGGGGTGCTAAGGGTTGGGATAATTTCGGAAAAGTTATTTCATATCTAAAAAGAACAAAATTATCCAGTATCCAGTATCCAGTCATTCTTTAATAATTGCCCTCAATCCGATGTCTTCTCTCAGAAAGTTTCTTTCACTTCCATTAAAAAATAATAATAATAATAATAAATATATAGCATGCTTCTTATTGATTGATTCAATGTCAGCTGGGTCAAGAAACGTCAAAAAGGTATAACATCAATCCTTATATTTACAGATGACGTATTTATCCAAAATTCTTCAATGTGCTTCACACTCCAGCTCCAAAGTCGCACTGTCAATATATGGACATCCAAGAAGAAAGACAGTTGTTAATATGACCTGCATGGCAGCAGCCCAACTTTTCACGCACAAGGGCAAAGCTCACAAATAATGGGTGGCAGATGTTATAAGTAGTATAGTGTCTCATGAACCATTATCAACTTGCAATTTCATCATCTTTATAATTTGGTACGTCAAAAATAAAAGGACCTTTAACTTAGCATCCCATCATATAGTTCATAACATGTTTTAGATACAAATTTTCTGAATGCCGATACAAAGAACTATTTTCCGGCTACACAAATACATATTGTTGATGAGAAAGATAAATGTAGAAAGTGATTGAGAACAGAATTAGAGGAAGAAAACTGCAATGGATACATCTAAAATAGCCCTCCAATCTTTATAACCCTGTAAAATTAACCGACCCCAAAAAATCCCTATAAAGACCAAAAAACCAACCTTACCCTTCAACAAAGGCGGAGGCGAAGTATATAAAACCCTAGAGTTCTGCTCTCTCCAAATGCTCCATAACACAGCATATACACCAGACATCATCAAGTCTTCTTACCTTATCACGGGAGGTGAAACCTAAGACAGCCCCGATACAACACTGGGTCCACAACGTGCCCTTCTAGGGCAAAAATAATGCAATAATAATTAATCAACTTAGCATTTCTCTCGAACGATTTGGGGTCGGCTACATGAAAAATTGATGGGGGACACTACGGAGACTCGTCTATGATCGCATATAGAGAAGAATACAGAGAAAGAGGGGAGTAGAAACGCTAAGCATCGCAAGGAATCAGCCATGCAGGCTACAAAGGCAAAAGCCAAACTCAAATATTATTCTTTTAATAAGCAAAACTCAAATATTATGAATAACCTCTGAATTAGACAATGATGGATTACATCGACATTTATAAGCCTAATTAGTCTAGGATCAGGATCAACATAACCAGGATCCTAATCAAACTAGGATAATCTAAACAACAACATTTTTGTTTTGGATAGAAAAAGAAGTTCTATTAGAAACAAGACGTAAGTACAAAGAGGTGGACAAGAAATCCACCAAAAATATCAAAAGCCCAAACAAGTAAAAACAAATAGACTCAGAGAAAAATTTTAACCTCGAAAAGGTGATGCAGTTATTAATGAACTTCCACAGGCTTCCATACGTGAGGGAAGAGCCAATAGATGCATCCCAGTCGTTCCGATGTACGCCGACATTGCTTCAAACAACTCTATGCCAGAGATAGTGAGGTTTCAAAGGGAAACACCATAACCATTTGCCAATAATGGAAATATTCTGAAAGACCAAATTCCCAACCCTAGACCTCCCTCTTCCTTATGCCTCTTCACAACATCCCAAGCAACCAAATGATCCTTACTAGACTCACCTGCCACATATCACAGGAAACGACGCCTAATACCCTCTAACTGCTCCCACCCCCACTGGTAACTTGAATAGAGACATGTAATCGATGGGGATACTCGAGAGACATGACTCGATCAAAGTAACCCGTACACTTAGAGAGAAATACGCACTTCTCCAACAATCTAAACGCGTAGAAACCTTGGCTACTACTGGATCCCAGAATCTAGAAGAAAAAAGATTCCCGCCTGAAGGAAGACCAAGATATGGAAACGGACACTCTTTCACCGAACATCCCACAAGAGCAGCATACTCTATTAACGAAAAACTCTCCAAACCACATTTAGAAAGATTGATCTTCAAACCAGACACAGCCTCCAACACTTGAAGAACGGTAAGTACATTCTCAAATCTCCCCACCCCCTCGGAAAGAAATGGTATCATCAGTGAATGAAGCAAAGAGAGACACCCTAATATCCATTTACGCCACCTAGTCCCAAAACCTTCCATATCCATGACAAGATCAAGAAACCGCCAGTTACCCCGGTCCCCAGCTAATCCTACTAGATACGTAACAGACATTTATCTCTGAACAAACATTAAAGCGTAACCAATCAATGATTCAAATCTAATCCCATTGTGCTGCGCTTATGTCCTGCATCTGAATTCTTTTTAAACATTCAGATCCGTCCAATGTGAGGTCATCACATGATCCACACTCCTTCAGATCCTTCATCATTGATATTTTTAGTCATTCCCTACTTCTAGTTAGGAAAGATACAATTTGAACTGAATGTATTGGTGAGCCGGTAAAAAACGATCAAATAAATGATCATGTGATTCAATGTTCTTGCAAAAACCACAGTTATCAAGAGAGGCAAAGGTAAGTTTGCATAATCCCTCTTTTTAGGTCATTTGGCATTATTATTTAGTAATACTTTCAACAATCACTTTTCATTGCATGGTCCCACCAGTCTCTGACCTTCTTGCTTCGCTTTAATCACTACAGAGTGAACAAAAAACTATAAAACAAAACACGAGTCCTATTAGTGAAAGTTGCTTTAGTAAAACAACCCATATCAGTACTGCCATTAAAGTAAAAGTGACACATCCAGATGGAGCTACTGTCACCTTCCATGGCAGAAAAACTAAAAAGGAACATCATCAAGCATCAACAATCGTAAGGTCTTGTTACTCTTGTACAAATAGCGGAAATGTGGCACTTCAGCTCCAAGAATTCAAGAGCGATCCCCAACCAAGAACCTAGCAAGAGCCATACACAAGACAAAGCCCAATGGACAGTTTGAAAGGCCTAGCAAGGGACACAGAATTCATATTCTCCGAGTCCAAACCATTACGTTTGATGCCAAGCTTCTACTTAATTGGTTCTAGATAGAGAGGGCTTTTCCAACAACAGCTGTCACAAGAGACATATTACTCAAGACAGGTTCCCAATACCTAACCCTTCTTCCTCTATCCCAAGTGGATAGCTTGTTAAGTTAGTAAAAATATACATTGTGAGTGGATTGCATCAAACCAATAACACAATAAAGCCGTACCTTGGCAGACGGACTAAGTAAACAACTAAAATGATGATTTCATGTTAGACCCCAAGACAATTATTAGATACAATTTCCAAAAAGATGTTGACTTCAGAACAGGAAGAGGAAAACAAATTTAAAATGACACCCGTACCTCAGTTTTACATTTGATCTTGTAAATTGGATCTCTAAGTGATGAAACAAAACTGTTATTAATCCTAATCTGCAGCAACAGAAAAGTATATTAGGAATCAACAGACAATGACATAAGGCTGGAACCTTGAAAAGCTTACATGTGCATGATGAAGATCAGGCTCAATGTGCTTGCTAAACAATGGGAATATGCTGTCAATAAGGAAATCCAACGAGCATGATTCCCCGATATCACGTTGAACTTTGGAAAGAAGACTAAAGTGAACACCACCAACCTAACCACCACAAACAAGGTAGACACTCTTATCAGAACATTATTTCTGATCTTTGATCATTCAACTAACTGAAATCATTTACTTAGCAATCAGTAGATAGACTAAGAAACTCTTAACACTGTATATATCTACGAAAACTTTGAAGCACGAACATGGAAGACTTACCACTGCAACCCAAATATCTAGAAAAGGGCGTAGCCTTGCATGCAGCGCATATGTGCCATCAACTATCACCTAAAAGAAACGGTTAATACTGAAATAACGATGCCTATGACTAATCATGGGACAAGAAAATTTTATGTACACTTACCACCCCGAATGAAGTACTCTTTATTGCTTTAGAGCCAATGCGTCTTTTTTGTTGGAAATCGAAGACTGGAGTCAGTGTATCTTTACCATTTATCAAGTCCTAATTCAAAATGATAAGTTCTTTAAGGTCTTCAAACCAGAAAAAACAAACTTACAGGTAAATAAGCATATTCAGGACATCACAAAGCTGAGTTATTCATTTTATAACATGAAACCCAAGCGCTAATCTTATTCTGGTGATCTTGCAAACTCATGAGAATGTCCTAAAACCATAATCAGTCATGTTCAATAAACAATTCTTACAGGCAGTTCAGTGGGGCCATCGAAAATACTAATCTAGTTATGATGGTTGGGTGTCGTTAGTCTTCCAATAAAAATCAAAACTGCCAGTACTTTTTATCCAAGAAAGATTTCCATACCTTAAGATTCTGAACAAGAAGATCAAAATCTGTTGAATTCAAAGCATCCCCATCTTCATTTCCAGTGCCATAGTTCTCCATTGATATAATACTACAACCAATGACCGATGCTACCTTCTCTGCTAAGCTTAAAAAATCAATGAATTCACGAGACTAAGTACAATTCCAAAATGCAAAACTGATTCTATAAAACCTACTATACAGCATAATAGCATTCTACACTGTAAAATCTACGAGATAAATTAATAAGGGTTTACATGGTAACTACAAGTAGCATGTATACCTAGTTTTGCCGGACCCACTTGGACCGCCAATGCCAACAGTTACCAAACCCTCTTTTTCGGATCTGCGTTCTTGAATTGATTTTATCAAGTAGTGATAGCCATGGTCAAAAGACTGCAAAAATTGTGAAAGAACTCATCACAAAAAACATTGAAGCGCAATATAAAGTATCAATTTTTCATCACACAGAAAAATGCTAGCATGTCCAATAGCAATGTAGCATCTTTAAACACCACAAAGAGAGATATAAATGAAGTTCAATCCACTACTACCAACATAGTCATTTTAGGGAAAGTGATGTAATCGACTTAAAAGTGCATAAAGAAACCCCACGAATTACACTCGCTATGGTTTATGAACTTGACCAGTAAGGGCCACCTTGATTGGTCATATACACCGACTTACGAGTTGGGGGTCCTTACCTTAACTTCTAAACAAGTATGGTTCATAAGATTAAGAAAGGTTTAGAGAGAGTGAAGGTTGCCCCTCAATTGAAGCATACCTTCATTTCCTACGGAAAAGGAAGAGACATGACCTTTTACTTAAAAGTTTGTCCAAAGGTATGTGTCAATGATCATGTCCAAATGTGCAGGTGTAATGAAATAATATGGACACTAAGCTCATCTATGTATAAATGGTAGTTATATTGCTCAAAATTCAAACGCCAATCTTCTAAAAAGGGGAGGAAATACCATAACTTCAAGAAGATTAGTGACATGGATAATCCAACATTTCATCCCAGCTCATTTGGTAGTGCATGTGACTATTTTGAATATTCGTGCTGTACTCCCTCCAGGCTCCATCCCAGAAACATTAACCAAGTCCAACATTTCAAAATCGTAGCTTTACTTTTATGTTTAGTAGAACTAAGAGTATTTTGTAGAAACTAGCCCAAACGGAAAAGTGGGATTATTTTTCTGCAAAAGAACTCGACTAAATTTCTACATTAAAAAAAAGTAAAATGTCACTGGGTAATATTATCAAACAGTTTGCATACATTATTAAGTGGCTATAACAATACATCAAAAAAACAATTACTACAAAAAACGAATTTTAGTAAAGAGAGAGGGGGGGGGGGGGAATTGATAGAATTGGAAACATACGACATGTGAAGGAAGGGATTGGAGAATAGAGGAGGAAGAAGAAGTTGCAGAGGAAGTGGAAGGCGGTGGTTGGTTGAAATCTCTCCCTCCTTCTTGGAATTCCCGCCTAACCGCATCATCATCATCATCCGTCATCTCCACAAACACACACTCTCAGAATCAACTTGCAAAGAAAATTAAAAAAATGGGAGGGAAATATGACGAAGAGAATAATGGGGAAATTGCTTCTTGTGGGTAAGCTGATGCTTCACCCCAAAGTTTTTTTGGGGAGATTTTGACAACTTTCGTGATCAAAACGGAAATGGGGGATGAGTGCGTCTTTTTGGGGGGTAAAATCTAATTCCCCCCCCCCCCTCCCTACAGTGTGACAAAAACAAAAACGGTTTTTACTCCTCAAAAAGAGAATTTGATTCATGAAATGGAAAGAAGTGGGGACTTTTTTTTTCTTTTGTAATCTTCTTTTACGGTAACTGCTATTAGCCCCCACCAAAAAAAAACTGCTATTAGCGGTTATTATTTTTTGTTAATAGGAAAGTCGAATACATTTCAGTCAAAATTTATCCGTCTCCTTTTTATTTAAAATTGGGTTAATCGCATTTTAGGCTCTAAAGTTTTCATAAAATTGCTAAACAAGCCCCCAGGTTTCAGATATTGCAGTTTAGGCCCTAAGATTTGAATTTTAT
>JAOTQG010105224.1:0-12843 GCA_025631175.1 Iris virginica
CCCCCCTCTCTCTCCCTCTCTCCCACTATTGTGTTGTTTCATTATCTTAATTTGGGGCATATACTGTATATGGTTTTATTGGTACTCGAATTTATGATGTTTCTTGAGTTGGACCTGGTTTTGTAGGAGTACAGTTTTGAAACTAACTTTTGCTTCTAGTGCTCGTTCTGCCTCAAAGTGAGTGTCAATTCTTTTGAGCCTCTTAAAACATGCAATGATCACCCTTGTTGGTAGGGTACCGTACCACCTTCGAGTTGCAAGTGAGCAATGAAAATAATCAATTACAATGAGTGGCAGAGTCAAATTTAATAATTCAAGTAGAAAATTTGACACTCGGTTTTATCTGCTCGGTCCTTATGAGTATCCATTTTGGGTGGTTCACCTTCTTCGTTTTTCTTTTTTGGTTTTGTTTTGTATATGGAAATTGATTTTCTTAACTAATTTTACTAGTACATATGTATGATTACCCCTGGTGTCCACATTATGTCATTGCCATCCAGTATGTGCTGGGACATGATAGTTGACAGAGGAGATTTTGTAAATCTATTGACGTGACGTGATATTTACTTAGGGATGCAGGGTCGGGTTCTTTTGAGTGGGGCACCCCAAAATAGGAAGGAGGGATCTTTAACGTAGGAAGTGTATTATATTGGATAGGGTATAACATGTATGTAGTACGTGAGAACTTAGTATTGATTGAGTTTGCATTTTGTTTATTTCTGAATTCATTAGAGATTGCTGCATAAGGATACTAACAAAGAACCAAGTGGTCCAACTCAAGCAGGTTTGTTCTTCCTTGGGAGGGAGTTATGCTTCCAGGTTAGATGCAAACACAACAGTAGATGTGAATATAGTTACTGTGGTAGCTTTTTCCGGAACTAAAATCTTTAGGGTTTTGTATGTGCGACTGTTTGGAGCCATTTTCTGCTTTTCAAAATGTAACAATTTGTGCATGTATCGTATCACCAAAATATCGAGGGCAAATGTTACCTAAGCAAAAACATACCAAGTTAGGATACTTGTAGAAAGGATTGAACTGCTGAATGATTTTTCATCACATTTTTTACTATTGAGCACAAGTGCCGGTACATCAGCGAAAGTACTACATCCATCTTTCTTAGAAATTAAAATTGGGCGAGGTTATGTAAAAATGATATTCGGCCCATTAATGTTAAAGAGGATGGTTTTCATTTTTGTATCTATTTGTGTTGTTATGGATATACATCGGATGTTGATGTTACCTATATTTATCTCACAATCATGTTAATCCCACAAATCCACAGCATACACCTGTCATCCCTTGATCTTTTGGAACATAGTTCATGCATGGTGATACTAGAGATCTTTTTTTTTTTTGGAGGTATACAGAAGATCTTGATCTAGGTTTAGATTTGATAGCCTATCTTTTTGTTTTGAATTCCTTAGGTTTGGTAGTCTATTTCCCAATTATATTGTCGGACTTATAAAGATTGAGCAAGGGTGATTATTAGCGCCGGATCACAAGTGTAATATCATCACATATGGTTATATGATGTATATCATTATATGCGATCACGAATCAAATAGGGCACCCTTTATATCATCTAAATCACCATCTAATATTATCACTTTCCATCTATTACCCCTATACCTATATTCTCTCTCCTCTTTCATCCTTTCCATCTCCTTTCATATCACTTTAAATTATCAATCGTGTCGAGGGTAAAAAAGACAATTTACAAATTTTTCCATATACACCATATCAATATATCTCATATGATGAACAATATCATATCACACGATATAACACTCCTGATCCGCCCCTTAGACATATGTGGAGCTAAGTGTTAATGGTCTGCCGCCCTGTGACAGTGACACAAGTGTTGCTTTGATGGAAAGCTTCCAGGAAGCAATCTTGACCAATGATATTCGCAGGAAGAGGAAGAAGCAACTTCCGGTATTTAGGTGTTGTATATGTAAGACAACTCAATTAAACCTGTTCTGTGTCTAATTGTCAACTGACGAGAAGATTGAGCATGTGTTTGTGTGTGTATGTTTTGGGATTTAATTTCAGTTATGCGTTTTTGATTTGGTATTTCCAAGTTTTATTGATGATTCCTTTGCTACGTTGTCAAGTTTGAAATTCGAAACCAGAGAGAAGAATGGCTTGCTGGGGTCCTATTCTTTAAATGGTAGTGTCTATGGTCGAGAGAAATAGATGAGCTTTTAAAGGAAGGAGTTACTTTAGCAGAGAGTGTTAGCTCTGTTAATTAGCATATTTACCTTCCTGATGAATGAGTTATTCTTAACTTGGTGGACACCTTTTAATGTTTTGGGACATTTTATTTGTTTCTTTTTGATTTTTTAGCTCAGATAATCTTCTGCAAGAAGCTCTCTTATTATAGATAGTGAAACATACTGGGTCGTATTTTCTTCTCTCTTGTTTCTTGCATTGATGTTTATGCATACTGCTATCTACCTGTTGGAGTTTATGTATGCTATTAGTTACCTGGGTCCTGCTCCTTTGACACTTCCTATTCTATACAATACTTGCAAAAGACTAAAAAGATGCTCAAGGAGAATTTGCGAGATAGCCTCTTTTTTCTTCTAACTAGTGAGCCTGGAGATTCTTCAAAAGAAGAGTTAGCCAACAGCCACCGGGTTGACTACGAAGTGGATATAGAAATAGCTTATAACCTTGGAAAATGGCTATTTGGACTGAAGACGTGAAAAAACTTCTCAGGAATAGTTTTCGGTACCCAAGAGGCCAAGCATTTCTGCAGCAGACTTCTTCTAGCTATTGACGTTGTAAATGTTGCAAAGATGGAACTACAGAAAAAAAGAATGTTAAGGAGATTTATGCTATTTAATTTTTGGTATGCCTTTGTATGAGAGCTCTAAATCATGACCTGATGCCTGCAGATTCACTGTGCGAGAAGGTTTTATGAGAATATTGTCCCAGGTTATACCATATATGATGTTGAATGTCCTGACCATTCATTCCGCAAGTTCACTGAGGATGGTAGATACCTGATAAGTTTCAGCAGGAATCATCAGAATCTGATTGTGTATAGACCATCATGGTTATCGTATTCATGCAAAAAAGATGATTGTGATGCTCAAGATCTTCCATCCAAAGCCAACAAATTTGAGAGCTTCTTTACTCAACTTTATTCAGTGTCACTCGCTTCCAGGAGTGAGCTTATCTGTAAAGATTTCTTCCTCTACATAGAGCGTAACCAATATGGGTTATTTGCAACATCATCCGCGCAAGTTTATGATGCACCTGCTATTGGAGGAGCAATTTCGGGAGTCCCCTCAATAGAAAGAATAACTTTCCATCTTTTAAGGTATGTGCTCTCAATTTCGATTTTCATTATATGCACCATATCTGGTAAAACTTTGGTGGTTATGGCATTTCTTCTTAGCAATTATGGCTTACTGCGAACATGATTATTATCCTTTCAGATTGGAAGATGGAGTTATACTTGATGAGAGGGTTTTTTGCAATGATTATGTTAATTTGGCTCACAGCATGGGTGTTTTCTTATATGATGATTTACTGGCTATAGTGTCTCTCCGCTTTCAACGGATTCATATTCTCCAGATTAGGGACTCAGGGACCCTTGTTGATGTACGAGCAATTGGGGAATTTTGTCATGAAGATGATGAACTTTTTCTCAACTCCAGTGCTCAGGCAAGTGTCACTCACTGTTTCAAGTTAATTGTGGTTTGATACTAACATCTTGTGAGAAATAATCTATGTATATATCAAATTTTAAGGAGTTTGAACTTCTTGAAATAATAACTGCTTGTCCTCGGCAGAGAGTGCTAGCAGTATGTTTTACAATACCTGCATAATAAAGATGGAGTAGAATCTCAATATAAGCTAAAAAGGATGGAGCAATTTCGCTGTTAAAATAACAGGATATTTTATCACTCTGTAAAGAAAAATGTTGTTTTTGCACATATTCATATGAAGTTCTCTTGAGAGTGTTGAGACCACATTCCTTTATTGATTAATCAAAAAAATTCCACTTTATATATAAAAACCTGAGGCATTGCACTCACAAGCCATGTTGCACTTAAGTTGGAAATCCGGACTTCATTGTAACCCGAGCACATGCAATAGGCACAACATCCCACATTGGTGCTCCATGTCACCCAATAGGATATGTTCACATTTATGATGCCAAACCATAAATTGAGTACTGATCACACAAGTTTGTTTGATACATTATTTAGTAACATCTGAATTTATGTAATATTCTTGTTTTGCCATTCTAAATAGTTGAAGAGATAATTTTTGGGTAAATGAATAACAAATGTAATTTGAAAGTGCACACACTTTTTAATGATTTAATATATAGAAATACAATATTCTTTGTTCTAATATATGTATCATGCTCTTGAGAAAAAATATTATTCCGAATTTTGTCTCAAAATTCTTAGATTCAACTTAATTTGTCACCAATATATTAAACATCTGTTTTTCATGCTATAGGTGTATCAATTGCAGTTATCTAGTCATACTACTACTTTTACAAGTATGAACAACCTTTTTAGTGTTCACAAATTACTAAATATTAACATTCAATAAATTTTGGGGTAAAAAATAGTATCATTTTTATTTTAAATAATATAATTAGATGGGTTAATGAGGGAGAACCCCCCCCCCCTCATGTCCGTCGTCCGGCCGTCTGCCCTCATCTGGGTGAACTTTCATGGAAAAAAGACTATAATACCCTTGTATAAAAATAGACTATAATACCCTTGTATAAAAATAGACTATAATACCCCTAGTTAAATGTAAGACATTTCTCTCTCCCTCATTTATCTTTGAGGTAACTACCACCACCCATTAACCAACCACCATCACCACCCATCAACCACCACCACCACCCACCACCCACCACCCACCACCTCCAACCATCACCAACACCACCATCACCATTATTATCAAACACCAAAATTAAAAGACTAAATGTACAAATTATTTCATGAATCAAAACCCAAACATGTTTACTAAACAAAACTCAGATCGGAGTATTATAAAGCTATTATTGTTCACAAGTTATAAACCCAGATCGGACCTCATTCATGTTCACAAATTTCTCTCTCTCTCTCTCTCTCTCTCCCCCACCCCTCTCTTTCTCTCTTCTCTAGCTTATCTTTCACGCTTTTCTCTCTCTCTCTCAAAAAATCCACCGGGCAAGAATAAAAAATATAACCAGATAGACAGTCCCCAACCAGTTGCTACTCATCCTTCACAAAAACCACGAAATTAGTAGACGCTATACTTTCTCTCTCTCTCTCTCTCTCTCTCTCTCTCTCTCTCTCTCTCTAGCTTATCTTTCACGCTTCTCTCTCTCTCAAAAAAAATCCCACCAGAACTCTATTCTCTCACAGAACTCTCTCTTCTTTCCCGTGCCAAATCCGAGAAATCTCACTGAAATCTCTTCTCCCTCTCACAGAAAATCCCCAATTCCGTTCTCTCCATCTTTCACAAAATTGTTCACCGTCCTTGGACCTCTGTCACGCAATTCTCCCGCCGTCTCCCCGAGCTGGACGAAGCTCCCGCTCCCACGATCAGATTTCTTCCTCGTTCTTCATCTTCCTAGTTCCCGCACCGGTCCTCCCGTCGTGATTCTGAGTTTGTCGAATCCGGTGACCAACTTTCTTCCTCGCTCTTCATCTTGTTCTGATTTGGGAATTTTTAATTTTTGATTTTGTCGGATGTTTTGATTTCAATTTGAACGGTTTGATTTGGGTGTTTTGATTTGGATGTGGATGTTTGATGGTGGTGGCAATGGGGAGACGAAATAGCAGCTGATAGGGATGGCAACGGGGCGGATTAGGGGCGGGTATCTCTAAAACCGAACCCGGCCCAATTTTCTCACTCCCCGATCCGAACCCGCCCCCATTCCAAAAACTTTTTTTTTTCATAATTTAAATTTAAAATTAATTTTTAAAATTTTTTGATATAAGTCTAACTCAATTTAAGCACTCAAAGTCTAAAAATATCCCTTTTGCAATATATATTATGTTCATATTTTTAAAAAAAATAGATATAACAGTAATCGGGGCGGGGCAGGGGCAGGGTGGAACTTAAACCCAAACCAGCCCCGAACCCGCCCACGTCTTAAAAAATTATGAGAAAATCGGATTTTTCGAGGCGGGGCATCATCGGGTTCGGATCGGATTCGGAGAAATTGCCATCCCTAGCAGCTGATGAGAAGCAGCGGATGTTTGATCTCGATCTCGATTTCAATTTATTTTTTTTTAATTTGGTAAATTGATTAGAAATTATTTTGATTTTCTGAATGATTGGTGAGGGTGATTTAATGGCTGTTTATTTTATCTTAATTTAATGGTTTTTGAATTAGATAATTAGAGATTTAATGGCTGTTTATTTAATTATAATTTTGTATTTGATAATTAGAGATTTAATATTATTCTCAGTTAATGAATAAAATGAAAATGATTAGAAATATTATTAAATATAATATAAAAAATAGAAATAAGAATAATTTGGATAATTAATGAGGAGTTAGGCTTTTTTTAATTTTTTTAATTTATTAGGGGTAGTATTGTCTTTTGACGGGGTTTCGTTAGCGAAAATTGGCGGGCGGACGAAATGTAAAACACAGGGTGGTTAAACCTGAATTTTTTTTACACAAGGGGGTCATGGTTGAAACCCGTATTTCACAGGGGGGTCTCCCCCATTAACCCTAATTAGATAAGATTTTTATCTTTTACTACCTTAATATATAAACTAAAAAAAATTAATATTTAAGGACACAATGAAGTTTAGCAATTAATTGCTTGTAATATACTCGCATAAAAATGAATCAAGTACATCCTCAATTGAATATTCAAATATAACACTCCATAAAACAAAGAAAATAATATTGATAATTATTCTGCATCATTTAACTTTGTCAGCTATTAAGAAAATGATATTCAGAATTTATTACTTCCTTAAAACTAATTAAAATTATAGTAAAACAATTTATTTTTTTAATAATTCGCTGTATGCCTCACTCACTAATTTTGCTGTTAGAAAACATTTATTATAAAGGAACAAAATTGTCATTTTTTTCATTCAGTGAACTGCTGAACCATTAGGCATCCATTTTGGTGCTAGTTCATTCAGTGCTCTTCGAAGCCATTCAACAGCTATTCAGTGAGGTCTATCAGACGTGCTTAATGTATTTGGTGCTGAATGATTAAGCAATTTATTTATTAAGAGGTCCATTAAGCACTATCAAACACACCCTAAATCTTTCTTATAGGAAGATCACATCCTTGGTCACAGTCTTCAGTGAATGATACTTGCTTTGTTAACAAATATAAGAGTAGTGGTTGAAGATGGGAATCATTTGAAGTATGATGGTTAGCTTTTAAAAGTCTTTTTATTTCCTGCTAAAAGGTGATTCTTTCATGCCTTCCCTTTAGGTGAAAGAAGTAGTCCTACATAATGAAATGTTCTATTTAGGAGGGATCAAAATCATTGGCAATAGGATTTACATAGGAAGTACTGGGATAACAAAATAAATATTACTTATTGAATAGCAGGGAATGTGATCGTTAGCTTCAATATCCAGCTAAAAGTGTTCATTAACAATAAGATTTATCAGACAACCTTGCCTCGTACTTGTGACACTTGCGTTCTTTCTGTTGATGTTGCTGAACCAAAATGTAGATGATAGTGGGGCCAGAACACGAGAAGAAGCAGGGTGAATGATTTGGCTTTTTGTTTTTGCTTTTTGAGCTTGCTGCACGTTTCTTTTATAGTATGAGTCTCCTCAGAACAAGATTATATATGGTCGATTTACATATGTTCCTTTCATTACTATGTCTCCAATACTTGCCAAGTATGACTTTGATTCTCATTGATATTTTTGCTTACAACTTTTATTTTATTTTTTTCGCAGTGGGCTATCCCTGAAATAACTACATTGCACCAAGAGCCTGTGAATCAAGCAGGGAATGGTTTGCAACATAACCACCCTCTTCCAGAAAATTATTTTCTGAGTGGTTTAAAACAGCGGTTACTTTCATTCATAGTTCGAGGAATATGGAATGAAGAAAGTGATAATGCTCTGGTTGGTCATGTGGCTATAACTCATTTTACTTTCAGATCATTAGATCTTTTGTTGTCTTATATTATAGAAAGTAAAATTTATTGATCAACCAGTAAAGTGGAATTTACAAAGTAGACAGATTTCCATAAATACTTTTACTTTATTTGTAATACATTATTGTTCTGTGTTGTATGTAAAACATGAGAGCTGTCTACCGCACAATGATTTTCTCTTCAGATGTCTTTAGCCGCTTATCTTATGCTGCTTACAGCTTCTTATGCTTAGGCTTTTCTAATGAACAAATTATTTTGCTCGGTCTTGGATTGGGACTTCTTTAGTGTTTTACTTTTTGTACAATGGCTGGACATCAGAAAAGTAGTGCTCAGAATACGAGTCCCCCACCATTTGAGGTCCAGGGAACATTACCCACATACACAGAGAGGCTAATACCGTAATGCCCGACTCACCCATAGCTAGGATAAAATAGATAATATAGTTGAGTCACGTGGGGGCATTGTCATTTTTATTGGCGAACCAATTGGATTTTATTCTTTCTAAAATGCGATTCAATGTATGCAGCATGCCCCTTTTTTTTCCCCTTCTCCATCGTCCTTTGGATAGTCTAGAACTGTAATGTTCAAGAATGATGGGGTTTCAAGGAATCCTTTGCTTAATGCTCTTCTTTCTTGTTTACTCAGAGAATCCAATCCCTGAAGAAGAAGTTCTACTTCCATTTTCAAGATTATGTTGATTTGATTATCTGGAAGGTTGATCCTAACTTCAAGCTTTACGTCTTTAATGGCCTTATGGCTCAATAAAACGTTACCATTGAGCTGCATATCTTGTTAACACTCAACTCCTCTTATGTTTTTTCCCCATTTAAGAAATCATTATACATTATGAAAACTGGTATTATGTTTTTTGGGCAGGTACAATTCTTGGACCGGCATCACCTACTTATCAAGTTGGGTAGCATTGAAGGAGCGGTTAGATTTCGTCTTTATACTGTTCCTCTGTTTATGCTCTTTTCTACGCAGTGAATGGGGTTTGGATGTTATATTGTTACTTATTAAGGACTACTTTATTATGTTCGAGTCCCTTTTGAGAAGTTGGGACAGTTTACAGATACATTATTACCCTTTAACATTACCCAAAAAATATATTTTTTTTTGGTTTTATTCAACTTGTTTATTTCATGTGTGAGGGGGTAAAGTTGGAATGTAATGATGGTGTAATCTCAACTTTTTTTTTTTCCCCAAAGAAGAGACCCTTTCAATGGATCCTAAAAATTGCGACTTTTTCAGAGGGAATAGACAGACCAAGCAGTTGATGCCGCTATCCGCAGAAGCTGTTTTTACATAGTAATCTCCCAGCTATGTTTTTATCTTTAAACCCTCTTTCGACAAACTGTTCCTTCTCATTCTTCACATTGGAAGTTAGTGGTGAGACACATAACAATTGCAAATACATGCACAAAGATAACCACAAAAATACTGCTATGTGCGTATGATTCCAGATTGTGTATGTTTCTGTTGATTATATGAGCAATGAGTTTATCCATTAGTTACATAATATTCTCTGGGTCTTCTTTTATAAGTGGTTGTTGGTATATGAGCAATGAGTTTATCCATTAGTTACATAATATTCTCTGGGTCTTCTTTTATAAGTGGTTGTTGGTAATATTATTATGAAGAGGTTTTGGCAACTGTGGGACTTATATTGAAATTATTTACTGTGAGTGAAAAATAATTATTGATCCCTTTACATATCAAACAGCCTAGTTAGAGCTTACCTGGATCTGCGAACTTATAACATTTGGTTTCACTTTGTTCCCTTGCACTTACATGCCAACTTGTACTGAAAATCTATTTTCTGAGAGTCGAGAATTTGTGTTGGTGCCAATAATTATTAAACAGCCTATTTAGAGCATGCTTGGATCTGCAATCTTGTTACAATATGTTTCACTTTGTTCCTTTGCATTTACATGCCTAGTTGTATAAATACCAGCTTGATGATATAGCCTTATTCCTTTTTCCTCTTTCACACAAGTCTGTTTCATGAAAGGAAGCATATGTACAGTGCAAAAAAATTGGGAATTTGGGCTTTCATCTTGACTGCTGCTTTTGATGATATAGCCTTATTCCTTTTTCCTCTTTCACACAAGTCTGTTTCATGAAAGGAAGCATATGTTCGGTGCAGAAAAATTGGGAATTTGGGCTTTCATCTTGACTGCTGCTTCGGGTGCTAATTGTTTATATTATGCTCACGGGAAGGAATTCATTTGTTTTTGTTCAATCTTATCAGTTAAAACTGGAAATTTTAAAACCTATTATCACGTATCACTCGTAGTAGTATATTCAAGACTTCAAGGTGTGTATGCCTTGTTAGGTTTTATTATCACGTGTCTAGTGTTGGTGCAGCCCTCTACCCTTGTGTTGTCTTCACACATGACTAAAATCTTGCAAGCTGTGTGGGTGGCTTCAACTAGTCCCCTCAGCTATCTTCAATAGGTTCTGCAAAGCTGGGTAATAGTTTCTTGGTGTTTGATTCATTATAAACCACCAAGATCTAGAAAGTAACACCTTCACTGCAATAACTTTATTGCTCTATCCAAGAATTATCGTTTATGTGTCTATTAAATTTTGGTCCAGGTATCGCGGAATGCTGATAACCATTCTGCTTTTTTTGCTGTATATAACATGGAGACAACGGATATTGTTGCATTTTATCAGGTATTGTGTGACTAGGGCGACTTTTTTTTTTTGTTTTAAAGTAATTTCTTTATTTGGTATGGATGAAAGTTTTCTATAACTTGAAATAGAATAGTACCTTTTGATTTCTTGCAGATATCAGCGGATGAGCTTTATTTGTTGTTTGAACAGTTCTGTGACCACTTTCATATCCCTTCGAAAAATTCACTGCATATGAAATTCATCTCATCTCACTCGAATAATATCCATGCTCTTGAGCAACTGAGGAGCAGTAAAAATAAATCTACCAGTTTTTCCCAGGTGCCACTTTCATTGCTGAATATTTGCTAGTGTTAAGTTTTAATTTCAACGACACGAGCTTCTTCTGGTATTTATATTTATGTTGTGCTTATATGCTGCAGTTTGTGAAGAAGATGCTGACTTCTGTACCTTTTAGTTGCCAGTCCCAGAGTCCTTCTCCCTATTTTGACCAGTCTCTCTTTCGTTTTGATGAAAAGGTTCGGTTCTTGTCCCTCGTTTTGTTGCCAGTCTCTGTTTTGAGCAGCTTCATTCATGGGGTAGGTTACTTGCAGTAGGTTTTCAAGTACAATCCGTCTGTCTCTTCGAGAATATTGATACCCCTGCTTCCTGTTATGTTCTTAGTTTATTTAACTGAAATAATTCTCCTGAATTAGTGTGGCAAACAGTTGGACTAATGCTAGAGCCAGCAAAAAAGGCACAAAAGCTGTTGGCTTAATTTAATTTGGCCAGAATTTTATTAGACCCCCATTGCCAAAAACATTTCACTAATTTTATTACTCATGCAGTTAAATAGGTCTTCAATTACCTTTTAGTTCGTCTTTTGAACCTTATTCTCTTTGATTGTCACCATTGTTATAAATACGCCATTACAGCTGATTTCTGCAACTGACCGGCATAGACAGTCAACTGACCATCCAATCAAGTTCATTTCAAGGAGGCACCCTAATGCCCTCAAGTTCAAAATTAAGCCAGGTGAGTAGCTTTAACATCTTGTTTTGCTAGTGTAATTGAGTAGGTAATCCCTTGGGAGGACATACAATCAAACTCTTATGAGTGAGATAAACCGGGGAGGCGTCCCACACGATGATTACCTTCTGCTTTGCTGACTTTTGATGTACATAGACGATAGTTATGACTTTGCTTCATTGATTAGGACCCGAAGCCGGTAGCACAGATGGCCCGACAAAGAAGATATCCTCTTTCCTTTTTCATCCAATTTTGCCCCTTGCACTCTCCATTCAGCAAACACTGTTCTTACAGCCATCTGTTGTAAATATTCACTTCCGCAGATAGAGAGGATAACTGACCCAACCCCATTTTCTCATAATAGTAACATGTTGCAATGCACCCTAGTGATAGCCTCAGGTTTTATGCCCTAAATGTAAAATTTTCATTTTGATGGATGGTTACTGGTGGTGGCAAACTTGTTTTTTTGCTGTCTCAGGTCAAAATGTTTGTAATGTATAGTTAGTCAAAGTTGACATATTCACAAACGGTAGAAATGATCCGTCTAATTTACCAACTACTACAGAAAGTAGCTTTCTTATATATGTGACTAGTAAATGCCCGTGCCCGAGGGCACGGCTTGAGCACGGCGTATCAAAAGTGATAATTTTTTTTTAACATAAACTATAATTAAGTAAGTCAAATAAAAAAATTATACATAAAATATAACATTTTTTAATAAATCTATCTTCCCAACACACACTTACTTTTTCTCAATTTCAATCTCATCCACACAAAAATTACCCTCCCCCACTCCCCATCAACCCCCTCTGGTTAGAAATAGTAATGGTTAGAAATAATATATTTTAAACAGAAAAAATTAAAATTAAAAGGAAAAGAAACAGTGACCATGGTATTTCATCTCTTGCACCAAAAAAAAAATTAAAAAAAAAAATGGTAGACTGGTTCTAGACAAAAGTAATACCATGATTTTTCCTCCTTTGCAGCCGTCCTTTAGCCGCCTGTCTCCAACCTCGAAAATTGTGTTACTATTCATTTCTCTTTACTATTCATTTGAGTGCTCTAATTTATAGTATAGA
>JAOTQG010105235.1:5880-36681 GCA_025631175.1 Iris virginica
CCTAAATTACAGCTGTTTAATATGTTTTGTTTTTAGTCATGCTATCTGTTTGAAATATGTTTTTTCTTGACTTTTCTATATATATATATACGTGTGTGTGTGTGTTCAATGGAAACAAAGGTGAGGAAAATTGAGTCAAATAATTTCATTTCTCATGACAGAGAAGTCTTAATAACGGAATGGCCAAGAAATCAACGGAGAAGAGGATGAGATCTGCAGAGAGGGAAAATTTTCCTGGTTCTCGAAAAAGGCCAAAGCGAGATGAACCGACCCCAAACAGTAAGTTCAACTCAATTCCGTTGGCAGATATGTCTCTGGTGATTGAGGCTAATGAAGTCATAGTGGTGGAGAGTGAACTAGAAGCCTTGAATTTGACAGCTAGTGAGGATTATGCAAGACCAAATAGAAGATTGACTGACTTCCTGTTTCAGACGGCCGATGGAAAATCACAGCCTGTCGAAATGTTAGAAGCAGATAATTTATATATTTCTGGTATCATCCTGCCTTTGGAGGAAACTTCTGACAGAAAGAAGCAGACGAGAATTTTTTGTGGAGAATTTGGACGCGCTGAATCATGGGCTATATCTGGGTATGATGATGGCTTACCGGTCATATGGGTCTCCACAAAGATTGCTGATTATCACTGTGTGAAGCCTGCCGCTAGGTACAAGGACTTATTTGGTCAACTATTTCACCAAGCTCAGGCATCTATTCATATTTATAGAAGGCTATCAAGATCAACAGGAGGGAACCCTGAGTTGAGTCTTGAAGAGTTGCTTAATGGGGTTGTTCCTTTAATGAGCGGCAGTGATAATTTTCCTCTAGGGGTATCTACAAGGGAGTTGTTAATTTCATGGGGAAGGTTCATTTATGACCAACTGATTGGATTGGATGAGACATCTTGTAAAGATGATGCAATTTTCAGTGAACTGCCTGCACTTATTGCCCTTAGAGATGAGCACGAGGGAAATGACACGTGTTTGTCTGCAAAACAAATTTCACCTGGCTGGGAACAGTCGACAGAATTCAGGACGGGTGATGGACGGAAAAGCTATCAATCAAATAGACCTGATTTTCCAGCTGATGAAGGTAATGATGTGAGATAGTAATTGGTTGTAGGAGAATAGAGAACTGTACATTACTGATTTTGATCGTTTATCTATTAGAATGACAGTGTGCTGTCTTTCCATTGCTTAAGTGTCTCTGGTTGATTACTTCTCTTTGGTTATACACGAGCTTCCTATAGCAAGTGTATATCTGCTGTATTTAGTTTAGTATGTATTTAAGTTAATATCCCCCCTAGGGTTTCACTTGTACGTGTATATATACACTTGTTCATAAATCAATAGAATCATCTTTGCCTATTCTCTATATGGTATCACGAGCATTGATCCCAAAATCCTGAATTTTTTTTTCTCTTCTCTCACGTCTATCTCTTCCAGCTGCCGCTCTCCCTCTCATGGCGGACAACAGACTTATCCCTCTCCTGTTTGACCCCAAATCCCCCCTTGTTGCGTTGAATCTTCCCTAACACCATGCCATTAAACTCACCGGTCCACCAACTACATTCTATGGCGTCGTGAGGTCGAAGCACTACTGAGTGGTTATGGCCTCACGACCTTTGTAGAATGCTCTGCCAGTCTGCCGCCAGCCACCACTGACCAGCCGCTCCCGAATCCGGCCTACGTTGCTTGGGTTCGTCAAGACAGCCTCATTCTTTCGGCTACTCGGGGTAGTCTCAATCCGGAGGTTGGGTCCATTGTGCAAACGACGTCCGCCTTGGCATGGAAGGCACTCGAGAACACCTTTGCCAAACCAACCCGGGGTCATCTCAAACAACTCCGTGACCAACTGAAATCCATCACGCAAGGTACACGTAGCATTACCGAATACTTTCAATTAATTCGTACGAAGGCGGATGAATTGGCTATGTTCGGGAAACCCATTAAACATGAAGATCTGTTGGACAAAATTTTGGGGGGTCTTGATTCGGCTTATACAGATTTTATTGAATCTGTTAATGCACGAGACTCTCCTATTTCGTTGGATGAACTGCAGGAAAAACTCCTCATCAAGGAGCTCATGGTCTGGCCAGCCACCATGTCTTAAGGCGGCAATTCTTCTCTGCCGATCACTGCCATGGCAGCCGTGGTCCCTTCGAGTCATCCATGGGGTATGCTTGGCTCCGCCCCGACAGCTCCTTCTCCGCAACCAGGCGCGGCCTCCTGTGGACAGCGTAGCAGGCAGCAGCGCATGCCCTATAAGGGTTATACGCTATTTCGGAGCTGCCCAATCAACAATCCTAGGATGCCATCGAACCAACCAGAAGCAGCTTCAACTTAAGGGAATAACGAGGGTCATCAATATGACCTGTCCTTAAAAGAACCGATCTGAAGAAAGCGAAGAAAAGACTAAAGGACAGCAGACCTCTTTAGAGGAGGAATGAGCATAGGAAGTAGAAGCAAGTGAGGGAAGAGGAAGAGTTTGAGAGGAATTGATGAACCTACAACATCGGGGTTACTGCCAGGGCTGCAATATGCAGGGCCACAAAATACGATCGTGCCCTACATTTGGTTATCTCCTCGCTGGCTCCAGCATTCCCGCACAACTGCCGACTCCTGCAGCACCCCGCCCCCAGCCTCGGCCTGTCCCGCAGGCGTGTCAAGCCGGTACTGCCCCGGCCTGCTCCTGGCCCCAGCCAGCCTTCTATCCGCAGCAGCCGTCGCCTCCAATCACCGGACCAGCATCCCACTTGCAGCAGCCATATGCGGCAGCTTACACCCACCAGCATATGCGCCTTCCCACTGCTACCCCATCCACTCCGACTTGGCTACTAGACAGTGGCGCGACTCAGCATATCTCCGCCGACTTGGCCAAACTCTCATTGCACCAGCCGTGTACTTCTCAGGATGCTGTTTACATTGGTGATGGTAATGCCCTACCAATCCAACACTCTATTTCAGTTTCTCTCTCTTCCAATTCCCGTCCACTCGCTTTACATAATGTGTTACATGTTCCTTCCATGAAAAAGAATCTTCTATCTGTTTTTCAACTTTGCAACACTAATAATGTTAATGTTGAATTCTCATCTTTTGGTTTTGTTGTGAAGGATTCCAGCACGGGGGCTCACCTTCTGACGGGTCCAACTAGAGACGGAACATATGAGTGGCCACAATCTTTCCCTCCTCCTTCCTCTTAAGTCTACTTCTCCGATGTCGAGCCACCACACACAGTCTGGCATGCTCGATTGGGTCATCCGGCCGTTGCCACATCCAGTCACATCATCTCCAGTTTTAGTCTCCCGCATTCTAGTCTATCTTTGAATAAGAGCTGCACTGCATGTAGTTACAGCAAGTCATAGGTTACCATTCTCAATGTCCTCCATTATGTCCACTCGACCATTGGAATATGTTTTTTCTGATGTATGGACTTCTCCTGTTTTTTCAAATGATAATTTTAAATATTATGTGTTATTCGTTGATCATTTTACCAAATACATGTGGTTATATCCGCTGCGTCGCAAGTTTGATGTCAGAGAGGTCTTTACTTATTTCCACACAATGGTTGAAAACTTCTTTAGCCAAAAACTGAAATGCCTCTACTCGGACAATGGGGGCGAATTTGATGCTTTGGTTGCCTATCTTACCTCCCATGGCATCACTCGTCTCACTACTCCACCTTACACCCCTTAGCACAACGGCTATTCTGAACGCCGTCATCGTACTATCGTTGAGACGGGGCTGTCACTCCTTCATGCTTCCCTTCCCCTCACCTTCTGGCCATATGCTATTTAACTGCCGTCTATCTCCTTAATAGGCTTCCTACTCCTACACTTAAGATGTCATCCCCCTATTCTCTCTTCTTTGAATCAGCTCCCAACTACCTCAAGCCGCGAGTCTTTGAGTGCTTATGCTATCCATGGCTCCGCCCTTACAACTCTCACAAATTGGAACCTAGGTCTACGCCATGTTTCTGGGATGTTCCAAAACCCAAAGTACGTACCTTTGTCTTGATCCCTCTACCTTTAGGGTGTACACGTCTCGACATGTACAATCTGATGAGACCGCATTTCCCTATCAGACACTGTAGCCCTCCAACCCTCGTCCCACCACACACTCAATTGACTCTTGGTGTCCAGACCACTTCATTCTTCCTCCTGTGTCTCCACCTGGCCACTCAGTTCCTGTTTCGTCACCTGCTTCTGTTGCGAACCCTCCCCCCTGACACCGTCACCACCTCCACAGGCCACCACTCAAAATATACATCCCATGGCCACCAAATCCAAACACAATATCCAAAAACCAAAGTTTCCCTTCATACCTCCCTCAAGCCTATTTCTGATACTATTCCTACCACTGCGGCCCAAGCTCTGAAAGATCCCAAATGGCGTGCTGCCATGAATGAGGAGTTTGAGGCGCTTGTGCACAATGGTACCTGGGGATTGGTTCCACCAGACGGAGTTGAGAACCTAGTTGGGTGTAAGTGGATATTTAAGATTAAGTATCTTTCTGATGGCTCAGTTGACAGGTACAAGGCCAGGTTGGTAGCCAAAGGCATTGACTATCAGGAAACTTTTAGCCCTGTGGTCAAGCTTGCTACTATCAGATTAGTTCTCACCATTGCTCTGAGTGGGGGCTGGGGACTTCGGCAACTGGATGTTAATAATGCCTTTCTGCACGGTAATTTATATGAGGATGTCTACATGGCTCAGGGTTTTGTTGATGCTGACAGACCTACCCATGTGTGCAAGTTGCGCAAGGCGATCTATGGTCTCAAGCAGGCCCCAAAGGGCGTGGTATTCAGAGCTCCGACAATTTCTGCTCTCCCAAGGTTTTGTGAGCTCCCAGGTAAACACTTCCCTTTTTGTGTTCCGACAGTCGGGAGTTCTTATGTATCTGCTGGTGTATGTGGATGACATCATTGTTACTGGTTCTGATTCTGGCATGGTACAGAGGTTTCTGGTGACATTAGCATCTCATTTCTCTCTCAAGGACCT
Source organism: Iris virginica (assembly GCA_025631175.1). Classification (NCBI taxonomy): domain Eukaryota; kingdom Viridiplantae; phylum Streptophyta; class Magnoliopsida; order Asparagales; family Iridaceae; genus Iris; species Iris virginica. The sequence continues at coordinate 10,877 of JAOTQG010105235.1, forward strand.
TGGTACTCTCTTTTATTTCTTGGGGGTTGAGGTTCTTCCATACTCACAGGTCTTCTCCTCTCTCAAAAGCGGTATATTGAGGATCTCCTTCAGCGGACACATATGACAAATGCCAAGCCAGTGGCTACTCTGCTAGGCCCTGCCTCTCCCTTATCTCTTGTTGATGGCACAGCCCTGGACAATGCTACTGAATATCGAGCTGTTGTTGGTAGCCTTCAATACCTCTGCCTCACTCAGCCTGACATTGCCTTTGCCGTCAACAAGCTATCTCACTACATGCATCGCCCGACGACGTCTCACTGGGCCGCCGCTAAATGCTTCCTTCGCTACCTCTGTGGCACACTTGATATGGGCTTACTCATTCGTCGGGCTTCTCAGCTCTCCTTGTATGCCTTCTCAGATGCCGACTGGGCGGGCAACAAGGATGATTACACCTCCACCAGCTCGTACCTAGTATACATTGGCGGCAGTCCCATCTCTTGGTGCTCTCGAAAACAGCGTACGGTTGCTAGATCTTCCACTGAGGCTGAGTATCGGTCCGTTGCCTCTATTGCTGCCGAGATCCGCTGGCTATGTTCTCTCTTGAGTGAGCTTCACATTTCTGTTCCATCCGCACCGGTGATTTACCGTGACAACATAGGTGCCACATACTTGAGCAGCAATTCGGTCTTTCACTCCCGGATGAAGCACATCGCACTTGACTTCCATTTTGTTCGCGATCAGGTTCAGCGCGGTCTCCTTCACGTTTCTCATGTTCCTGATGCTGATCAACTTGCTGATATCTTGACGAAGCCCCTACCTCGTCTCCCATTTTCTACTCTACGGGACAAGATTGGTCTTTCCTCCCGCCGTCCATCTTGTGGGGGTGTATACGAAGTGTATATCTGCTGTATTTAGTTTAGTATGTATTTACGTTAATATCCCCCCTAGGGTTTCACTTGTACGTGTATATACACTTGTTCATAGATCAATAGAATCATCTTTGCCTATTCTCTATACTTCCTGTTATTTCTTATCTCGTTATATGTCGAAGCATGATATACATCTTTAGATGAGCTAGATACTTGAGTATAATTTTTTTGTATTTATAACACCTTCTGTTTAAGGTGGTTGCGCTTCTCTTTTTGGACATCATCATGTTATGGGTTTGGAACATAGAAGTTTCGTTTCTCTTGCCCCAATTTGTCCTCCTTCTATCTCTTCTGATTAGTTTATCATCTTGTTACATAAGTTTATATATATCTAATTTATGGAACATGCGTGATCTTTTGTTATGAAGTATTTCTGATTTGAACTGGAAAGAAAAATGAATTAAGGGTAGAGCAAGAGAGAGAGGGAGGAGGAGTAGTTGTGAAATTGGTCCAAGTTTGGTTTACTGCAAGTGCTTCTTTTGAGAAAGGTAATCTGTAATGGCTTAGAGGATACATAAAGCTGATATTATAAAAAGGCTTTGTAGAGGATTTGCAGAATAACTTGAAGGGTTTCGTTTTTCCAACGAGAGTAAAAAATCACGAGCATTTTAAAGGCTGTTATCCATGCCTTTTCTTTTTCTTTTCCCCCCATAATGCATCTAAAATGTCCTTACTTTCGACTCCAATAGTGTGTCATTTCCAGAGGTTGTGTTTTAGTGTTCTTTTTCTTTCTTTTCTTGTAGGTTGTCTGATGTAGTCCCTCAATGATGGAATTTTTCTCAAAATGTGTTTCTGCTGCCCAGAATAATGTCCAGATTCTTCCTTTTGCGGAACTATTGCCCATAATGTACTTGAATCGTTACGGTCAATAGTGAATTTTGAAGTCACTATTGCTAATAGATTATCTTCTAAAATTATTTTTGTATCTTCTGGAAATTAGAAAAACTTGAGGAATCCTGGACTAGGAATAACGAGTTTGATTACAATTAATCATAAGAAAGCTATTGGCGAGGCTAGTTGAAGTCGCTGTTGCTAGTGGCAGATTTACTGAAAGTAGCGGTAGTTAGTATTTTGTAAGTGAATTAGCTATCCTTAGTAGTGTCTTTAACATTTTACTTACAAACTACTGATACCAATTTTAGTACATTTCACAGTCTATCTTCCACAAATGCAGCCAGTTCCATTCTCAGTCTCAATTTCACAAGCGTCCCAATGTGCTCCGTTCTTAGTTTGTCTTCCCAAAACCCAATCTGGCTCCATAATCCATTTCAAGCCTATCTACCACATCCACACATGGAGCATTTCGACAAACTTACTCCTCTCCGTCCCTCTCTCTCTCTCTCTTTCTCTCTCTCTCTCTCTCTCACTATCTCTCACTATCTCTCTATGTATATTTATTTATAATGTGCTAGGATTCGGTAAAAAGTTTCCAAATTAAATGAATGCAACTTTTGAGCATTATTTGCTATGGAATAAAATAATACTCCCTCTGTTTGAACGTGTCTGACACTCATTTGGGGATGGAGGTAGTATAGTTAAATTGGATTATTCATATTTTTCTAGGGTTTTATGATAGAAGGCTGAATGGCTTTATGAGGCTCAGATGATGGGAACTATACTTTCAGAGACCAAAATTTGGTTACTGTGTATTAAATAATGATAGGAATAATGGGCCAATATTCTATAGCGTTTGTAATCTAGGTTGCTTAGTGTAACATATGTAAATGTGGTAGAAATAGAGTTGTAAGCTCTCCTTGTTAATTAACAGAAAAAGATTTCAGCTCTCTCCCCCTCTTAAAATCAGTCACTCACTCTCTCTCTCTCTCTCTCTCTCTCTCTCTCTCTCTCTCTCTCTCTCTCTCTATTTCTGACTTGGTATGAGAGCACTAGGTTTGAAAGAGACCCATGGAGAGCACCATCGCGATAACCTCAAAAAATCTAGCAAGGCATGAAGAACTCACCTCCGACAGACCTGTCGGAGCTCTGGCAACCACTCTCGTCGGCGCGTGAGTCACTTTTCTGACACCATTTTTTCACGGTGAGCTCGGTTTTTCCTCCTCGTTATGGATCTATAGGCTGTGTAAGTGTTGTGTAAGGATTTCTGGGTGTTTTTGTGAATCTTTCGAGTTGTTCTTGGGTACTCTCTTTTCGGTTGAATCTTCTTGATTATTGTGTTTGGAATCTGTTCTATTTTTGATTATTGTGGTTGAGGAGTGTTTGTCTTACCATGTCGGAAGGAGATAAATCCATTTCCAAAGATAGTAATGGTGTTGCTAGCCGAGGAGTTCACTTCAGCTCGTCCCTCGTTCTTAGCCCCATGAAATTGGATGGGTAGAATTGCGGAACATGATCGCAAGCTTGTTTACTCTCAATTCAAGCCAATAGAATGCAAACATTTATTAATAGAAAGTGTAATGCCCCAAACATGGATCCATTTCCTTATGTCTCCAAAGGTTACAATAAATCAAACTAAATCCTAAGTTCCTAACAAATAATCACGATATAGTAACTAAAAAAATATAACCAACTTATTCCTCGAAATACAACTTAATTTCTTAAATTCAAAGTACTCAATCCCAATGAACATTTGGTGATTTACATAGCAAAATTATCTTCGGAACCACAAAAGTTTTCCTCTCAAACAAATAACCCAAATAGGATAAACTTAGTAACGAGCGTCTTGAATTCCATATAATCGAATCGGCTCGAACCAAACATGACTTAAGCTTTACCCGAAAGAAAATGATTTGAAAGGGTGAGCAAACAAAGCTCAGTAAGATCATATCCACACCCTCTAGGTTCTAAGGAGGGGAACACACACAAAGAACGATGCATTTTTAAAATCAATTCAAATATCAGAACAATTTACACTTTTGAAAGTGACACAAAGGTGCATAATTATTACGATCACTAGAGCAGTCTGTTGACCAATTTAAACCAAACCCCAAAAGGTACAAAACTCACGAGGAGCAAGTTAGAACAATGATATCGATATGCCCCACCACTAAATCCTCAGTAGTGTAAAATGCTTGAAAATGCCATAATTGTGTTAGCACATAATCCTCGTTAAAACGGGTTGTTTAATTTGGTGATCGCAAACAAAATTTCTAAATATATTTAACAATAATAAAATATCAACCAATTTCCACAAATGGTTTTAACAATACATTTCTTCAAAATCATATTTGTAGAGTAGAAGGAAACGGTACAACGGAGTAAAGCAAAAACCAACACAAGGTCGACAAACTTGAAACGAACAATTAAAGAATGAATTCTCGAATTTTCTACCGGGCGAAATATTCACAAATAACCTAAGATGCATAATCCCTTACCTTAGTGATTGAAATGTGCAAATTGTCCTTTTTGAACACACTTAACTTTCGTCTCTGCAATAACAAAATATGATAATGTATTTAATAAACTATAATAAAATATTAATTTATTCAAAGTCTATATTCTATTTTTACAGATAATTAATTAAATTTTCCTTTTTCTGAGTTCATGTATTCTATGCTAACTTAACACCTTTTCTTACTGTACCACCCCATTATTTCTTTTCCCTTTTCATAATTCCAAGTCAAACACATACACCAAACGTACCTTCCTACACACGCACCAAATGAAGATTCTGCATACACACACCCTACACCTTCACCCACACATACCTCATCATCACATGCAAGCAACCAATATCTCTCAAGCCCCTTCTCTTTCACAAACAAAACAATTGCATCCCTTCTTACGCTCACTATTTTTACCATTACCTACATTGAAACAATAACCATTCACCCCTTTTGCCTTCTTTACTTACACAACTACACCCCCTCACTCTCTCTCACAATCTGTCCCCCTCTCTTTCTCTTCCTTTTTTTGTACACTTACTCCTCACACACATATACCAATGCACACCCAAATAGTGAAGAAAATTACATACTCCCTTCCCGAATATGTCCTCTCAACAAATGATCAATAACCATCACCAACTAGCATAGCATAATCACTTCTGCACTCACACTTACTATTTCTTATATTCTCGTATGACACATATTCAGACAGGATGATTCATACTAATAGTTTAAATCTTCTACCAAAATAAGGTAACATGGTGAGAAAAGTAAAGTATACAATAAGGGAAATCTATACTTACCTCCGGACGCTACTCCCGGTATTATCCTTTATTGCTACAAATTGTGTAAACAAAAGTTTTCTCTTACTTCTTTACTATTTATAGTATTACATAGAAGGTAACTCCCACCTCTTCATTTTTTAAAGAACCTCAATATTCCCCATAATAACTCCACAATGATTAGCAATTTATTTTCATTACGGCAATCATAAAACTGATGAAACCTAAAGAATTCTACTTTTACTTTATTTTCTTTTATTTATTATTTATTATTATATTATATATATTTTATTGGATATTAGAGAAAGTCTAAGAAACCCGTATATGTTGATCCGAAACTTGATGATTGAGAATCAGATAATGCATGGTGAAAACGTGGCTCTTTAACTCTATAGAACCCAATATTCGGAAGAGTTATCTTTTTCTTGCCAATGCCCGAGAAATTTGGAGCTTGATATCGCATACATTCTCTCATTATGGAAATCATTCGAAGGTTTATGAGATTAGAAAGAGAGTTCGTGAGACAGTACAGGGTAACAAGTCACTAGAGGGTACAAGGCACTAGAGCTGACATGGTTGTGGACGGAACTGATCATTATCGCACCTTTAGAGCAGATTGTACAAAAGATGCGCATGCCTATCAGAGGATTATTGAAGAGACCGGCTGATTTACTTTCTAGATAGCCTAAATGTTTACTATGATGCCATTAAGGTAGAATTGATCGGAAAGTTCCACTCCCTAATGTTCCGCATCACTTGGATTTACCTACTTCATCACAAAAATGAAGTATTTGAGTGTTTTAAATTATTTCATACTATGATTCATACACAATTTCAAGCTGTTGACATGTCTTCGTACTCACAACGGTACATTGAGGGTGTCTGTGAATCTTACATGTATACTCATGGCATTGTGCATCAAACTACATGCGTTAAAGCTTCTGAGAAAATTGGGGTAGCTGAGAGACACAATAGTCATCTTTTTGGGTTGCTAGGTCTCTTATGTTTACTATGCATATACTTAGTTTTCTATGAGGAGATGCAGTTTTAACTATATCGTACTTCTTCACTCTACTGTTCTCAAGTTCAAGATTCCAACATCGTTTCGCCCAAATACTTCAACGCACCGTCTCCCACTTATTGTGTTTGGATGCATTTTCCTTGTTCACATTTCTACTCCTTCGCGTGAGAAGTAAGATCTCTGCGCTCTCAAATGTGTCTTTACTGGCTATTCTCTAACTCAAAAAGGGTATAAATGTTATCATCCTTTCACTTGTTGAGTGTTTGTTAATCATGATGTCACATTTTATGAGTCAACTTCTTATTATTCCCCGGGCTCCTGTTCATCCCTTCGGGGGAACAATTTAGAAACTGAAGAAATGAACATGGAGCATTCTCTTATTCATGTCCGTGTTACTTAAGGGGAGCCTAGCGATTTTGACCCTCTTCCTTTACCTAGGCAGGAGGAGAGGGAAGCACCTCCTAATGACGAGTCATGTTTGAAATTTGGTAGACTTGATAGATCGAATTTGTTGACATACTCCCGCAGACAACATGAACATGATGCTTTACCCCCTCAAATATCTGATCTAACAGTTGCTCCTTCCTCCGACACAAATGGTAACCCGTCTGATCTTGATCTTCCCATAGTTCTTAAGGAAAGGTGCTAGAACATATACTCAACATCCTATTTCTAACTTTGTTTCTTATGATTCTGTATCTCCTTCTTATCGTGCTTTTGTTTCCACTTCGTCGTCTGTTCCTATTCCACGGTCTTGGCAAGATGCTATGCTTGATCTGAATTGAAAGAGTGCTATGATTGAAGAGATGAATGCCCTTAAAAAGAGCGGCACATGGGTCTCTTAACTCTCCTTGTTGGCAAGAAAACCGGTGGATGCAAGTGGGTGTTCACGTGAAATATAGGCGAGATGAATTAGTTGACATGAACAAGGTGAGACTTATTGCCGAGGGATGCACACATACTTATAGGATTGACTATCGGGAAACTTCAAAATGAACTCTATTCGGATCCTAATTTCTTGTGCCGCAAACTTATGATGGAATCTTCAGCAACTTGATGTGAAGAATTCCTTTTTGCATCGCAACTTAGAGGAAGAAGTGTATATAAATATTCCTCCCGGATTCTCGTCTCATAATACTGAAGGGAAGGTGTGTAAGCTCAAGAAAATTTTGTATGAGCTGAAACAATATGCTAGGGCATGGTTTGAGAAATTTTACAGTCCGACGATAAAGTTCGTGTTCAAGCAGAGTAACTCAAATCATGCAGTGTTTGTTAAGAGACAAGGGAGCAAAATGATAGTCTTGATTGTATATGTCAATGACATTATTGTGATAGGTGATGATGAGGATGAAATTAATTCAATCAAACAGCGATTGACTACTGAATTTAAGGTCAAAGACTTGGGTCCGGTACGGTACTTCCTTGGGATTGAGGTAGCTAGATCATCTTGTGGGATCTTTCTCTCTCAACGAAAGTATGTTCTCGATCTATCCGGTACACGAATGATGGGGTGCAAACACACCTTTTGAAGCTAATTTTAAGCTTTTCGGAGATGTTGGCACCGAGGTAGATAAGGAGAGATACCAACAATTAGTTGGAAGACTTATATACCTTGCTCAAACTCGCGTGACATTGCATACGCTGTTAGCGTTGTGAGCCAGTATATGCATGATCCTCATGGACCTCATGAGCCTCACATCGATGCCGTTTATCGCATTTTGAGATACTTGAAGGCTACACCAGATAAGAGTTTTTTGTTTGAACCTCACAGTAATCTAAATGTTCAAGGATATACCGATTCAGATTGGGTTGGTTCCTTGGATGATAGGTGTTCCGCTTCTGGCTACTGTAATTTTGTTGGAGGTAACCTGCTAACTTGGCGTAGCGAAAAACAAACGATAGTATCAAGGTCTAGTACCAAGGCAGAGTATAGAGCTATTTCCCTTGGTGTTAGTGAACTCTTGTGAACTCGATCTCTTCTTGTAGAACTGGTATTTCACCAACCTGTCCTATGAAGTTGTTTTGTAATAACAAGGTAGTTACTTGCATCGCTCATGATCCTGTTCAACATGACATAACCAAGCATAGTTAGATAGACGGGGACTTCATCAAGGAGAAGATTTCAAGTGATCTCGTTTGCATTCCTTTTGTAAAGGCCGACGTTCAATTAGCATAACTTTCTTCCGCGGCTGAAGCAGCTGACTAGCTTTTTTCTATCCTTGGTTCAGAAGGCGTTGCCTCGTTCCCAGAGATTGGCGATTAGTAATGGTCCTAAGCTCGCATTGGATGATTTCAGAGCCCGACTAGCCGATGTCTTAACTATGAGTCTTAGTAGTAGAGATTTTATTCCCTTTATAAGCAAGTTAGACATGAGGAATATCTTCGCTCCAACTTGAGGGGGAGTGTTAGGAATAATGGAAATAATGGATCAATATTGTATAGCATTTGTATTCTAGGGTGCTTAGTGTAGCATATGTAAATGTGGTAGAAATAGAGTTGTAAGCTCTCCTTGTTAATCAACAGAAAAAGATTTCAGCTCTCGCTCCCTCTTAAAATCAGCTCTCTCTCTCTCTGATTAATAAACTAAATTAAATTCATCATATCACATGTTTCATATTCCAGCCATAAAAAATAGGAGATGTAATATAAATTGGTGGAACAAGTTTATGATCATTATTTGAATATATTACCGCAAACCTGATGCACTTGAGGCATATTTTACGATAACTCCAAATCAGTACAGAGCGATACTGCAAGACATTAAGTATTGCAGACTGGGATTCCATGTATTTTCACTATTAATCCGTGTATAGTTGCATTCAAGTTTTCAATTCATTTGGTCTCGTTTACAGCCCTTATAGAGATGCATGGTCTAGGTTACTGCTCCAAATAGGGTAGGTTAAATTCTTTCCGAGATTATGGCCAAAGGGTACGAGTGACTGAACTGGTCAAAACAATTGAACCAGCAGAATAGGTCAATTCAGGAATATTACAAACCCTAGTGCATGATTGAGATGAAGCGGAGAGGAAGGGAGAGAGATGAGAATGAAAGATATAGACGAGATTGGAATTACCTGAAATTCATCATGACTATGGAAAGCGACTTTAGATAGAACTAAAGTAAAGAGTTTGTTGTTTGAATCGTTTGGAGTTAGTCGCTACTGTCAACACCACTTGAATAAGCGAATTGTTTAAACATGCAAAGTTGCGACAGCCTTTAGCACTATCATTTGCCCTATAGTCACTATTGACAGAAGTAAGTTCAAATGGACTAATTTTAATTAATTTCGTTGTTGCTAATCACCTTTTCTTTTAAGATTTTTAATTTTCCTGTCGGTATATAATCTGTTTTAGCACTGGATTTGCTATGGCCAATAGTGTTCAAAGTTTCATTGCCAATTTGCTACCAGCAATAACGACTCAAGGACAAGGTGCATTGAAGGGATAGTCTTGCAGAAGACAAATTCCGACCATTACTTTGCGCAGCTGACAGATTTTGGGAACAAATCCTAAATGATGGTGTGATGGATTCCTTTAATTAGTTCGCAGTAGTTTATTTTTCAGCCCTGCTGTCTGGCTTGTCATCAAATGCAGTTGTCTATCTGTGTTTTCATGTCAACTAACTTAAGCAGTGTATTCGTACTTCTTGCATAATGTGGTCCTCGTTGAAGTCTTTAGATCTTTTTCTTTTTTCCCTCTCCCTGAAAGTTTTCTATTGAGTTTTACTTTCTCTGTCCCAAAATGAGTGTCATGTTTTGAGAAAATCTTGTCTCAAATGAGTTCCAAATTTCTAATTAAGTTACTAAATTCATCTTTTCCGCTCATTGTGTTTCATTTAGAATTTGCAATGCTATGATGGTACCACTAAGGGTGATTGTATACACAATCCACTAACATTGCTTATGTGTCCACTTCCTTTAATTCCCATAAAAGCTCAAAGTTGACACTCATTTTGGGAGGGAGGGCTCCTAATTTATTTCTTTTACTTGTAGCTGTCTGATTTCTATGTGCTTCTTTACAATCCAGGAATGCCAAAACATATGGCCCAAGTCGAGTCAAATATTTATGTTTCTGATGCTAGAGGAGATTGTGATATTGTAATGGCCACCAAAATTGAGCATAAGCGCATGAGATTAAATAGCATTGAAAATACTTCTGCTTGTAGAAGCATTCGAAAAGCAGAAGCTGGGTGCACCAGTATCGCTGTTGAACCGATTGTCTTGGCAGATGATTATGTGATGTTTGAGTCAAAAAGAGTTCAAGTAGTGAGGGAAGAACAAGTAGCTCTAAGTTTGACAGCTGGCGATGACCATCCACGACCGAATAGAAGATTAGTAGACTTCATTTTTCATGATGCAGATGGAAATCCACAGCCCGTAGAAATGCTTGAAGTTGATAATATTTATATATCAGGTCTTATCTTGCCTTTGGAGATAACTTCTGATAGGAAGAAAGTACAAGGGGTTCAGTGTGAGGAGTTTGGACGTGTTGAATCTTGGGCGATATCTGGGTACGAGGATGGCTTACCAGTCATATGGGTCTCCACGAGAATTGCTGATTACGAGTGCATAAAGCCTGCTGCTAGCTACAAAACGATCTATGATCTTTTCTTTGGCAAGGCTCATGCATGTATTCGAATTTATGAAAGGCTATCAAATTGTTCTGGTGGCAACTCCGACATGAACCTGGATCAATTACTTATGGGGGTTGTCAGCTCAGTGGAGGCCGCTATCAATTTTCCGCCAGGGGTTTCTGTCAGGGACTTGATTCTTTCCTGGGGAAGGTTCTTATTTAATGAACTGATTGGTTTGGATGCAACATCTAGCAAAGATGACGTAATCTTCAGTGAACTGCCTGTGCTTGCTTTCCTCAGGGATAAGAGCGACAGAATTGCAAATTGCTTGCCTGCAAATATGTTTTCCTCTACGGGTTTACCGTCACGTACAAGTTTGCAAACAAGTGGACAGAAATTAACTCAATCAAGTAACATCCTCATCTTCCTCTAAGTTTTGTATATAAGAAACATGTCTGTTTGAGGGGACAATGGTATAGGATCTCTGCAGTTCAAAAAGTGCTATAGTTTAAGAAGTATCTGCAATCCTTTCGGTATCCATACCCTTGCTTTTAATATCTTGGTGAAGCTTTCGGAGACATTTTGTCACTCCACCATCATAACCTGCTTCGTAAAGTAGCTACATTTACTGATTCATGCAGGATTATCGTTATACAAGGGAGAGTGGTTGCATTTGAAATTTAAAAATTGTACCATGAGAAAGATTTCTGATATGAAACTAATCTCAGTGATAATGATATTTTGGTTTTCTGCATGTGCAATTTGATCTCGTCATATCAACTCTTTTGCTTTGCTTCTAGTTCTCGTTTGTTTCTGTAACAAGTATTTTCATTTCTCAGTCACACATCTTATCTGTCAAAAGGGTATGTATGAAGGTTGCCGAGTATGACCACATTAAGCATGCTGCTAGCCGAGCACATGGTAGTTGTCGTGTTAGTAGAAAGGACGAATAGTAGGTGATCATACTCGAGTCCTCAATACGTTAAATCTGATTTTTTTTTGTTGAAATGGTACATTGTGAAATTTCATTGGTAACGAGGAAGTGAACTTTTCTCACCTGAACAAAAAAAAAATGCTTGATATCTAGAGAAGACATTATTGAGCAGTTGCATACTTAAACAAATTCCCTCCTTTTTATTTGTTCAAATGTCCCCCCACCATTTTCTCTGGTCATATGACCCATAATCCCAATCAAGTCATCTTTCCTAAAAGTTATTTATTTTTCAATTTCCTAAGAAGTTGAAGCTTAGTTGACATGTTTTCTCATGTAGTTGTTATTATTTATACACATTCCTTTCTTATAATTGTTATAGTCATCCGGTGTACTCTCACCCTTCTACACAACTCAACTAGCATGAAATAAACAAATTTGATTTGGCTATTTGACGCTGAAGCTGACATGATATTTAGACATAGTTATAGTCATTCTCAGATTTCTGCAACCTCTCTACCCAGATTCTGGCGAGATCGTTTTTATACACGATCAGCCATAAGCTTTTTATTTGGACTTGACCCACTTTTCTACCCTTTTTAACAGGCCATTATGTACTTGCACAGGGAGGAGAAGGATGATTTAAATATGTTGCAAGAGATTTTACATGCATATTTCTGATCTCCCTGCTATTTAATCTCAAATTTCATGTTAGTTTTGCTATTTCCAATATGAATTTCTCAAATCTTCTATCTAATCCTTCTTCAAGTATTCTTTCTTTATGTTCATTGATTGACCTCAGATACGGATTGGAAAACAAATATGCCTAGAAGTTATGTTAGAAAGAAGATAATTTTCAGTCCCTCGCCATCAGAATTATAGATGTCTTTACTGAAACCCCTAAATCCTTCCACCATCTCTTCTTCCGTATGAATTTCCTCAGGTTGAAGCCCAAGTCTTCTATCAATTTGCCATGCTCTTTCAGCCTCATCAATGATTGTTAATATCCTATTTGCACGTATGCCAGAGGGAGAGCCAAATGACATTCTATCTCAGATCAAATCTTTATTTCTAGCAGGGACATTGCATTGTTTTTCGTTCTTATGTGCTTCAAGAAAATCTTCCAAATCCAGCTTCCTTCCTCTCACTGGATTTTCTCCTACCAAATGCCAACAATCCTCTATTGAGAGCTCCCGAGATGTTTGGAATTTAATTTGGAAGAATAGGCCGATGTGCGGAAGTATACTCTCACTTTCACTCTAGGATGAAGGGGAGTAGAGGACGAATGAGGGCTCGAATAATCCTGCCAAGAGGTGTGGGGATTGATTCTGTTAGAGAGGTACAGTGTTAGTGTGGCCTTTAGTTAAATAAAATTTCTCCGTGCAATGGTTGGTTGTCGGGGTGAGTGGAGTTAACTTTCATATTTTGTGATGTTCAGCGTGTTGTCCATGTTCTGATAGGTGTTTGTATATCTTCTATCTTTTTTTTGAGGAAGTTTTTTGGCTTTCTTGATTCTGGTTTAAGATATGTGGAAATGAAGGTGGTTTTCGGTGTACATTTCGTTGGGATGTTTGCTTGGTATGTAATTCCTCCTTTTATGCTATAGTACTCTTAACTTAAATTATCAAATTTGCCCTTAATACTCAGGGGTTCGATGACATGAATCACTTGTTGCCGTAGGTTGGGTTTGGTCGAATGCAAAGTCATCTCATGATCTCACAACCAAACTGTTTCATGTCCAATATTATGGTTGTTCATATAAATTTTGGCTTTCCCCTACCTCTAGCCTGACTGTTGATAGTAATTATAACATTTGGAAACTGGTGCACTCTCTGGCTTATGTTCGATGTCTAACCCATCTTATGTAAGTTTCTCTCATTTAATTTCCTACGGGTGCAATTTTTACTGTCGTACAAATTTTTTTCATTTCTCATTTTATCTTTCATAGTTTTCTGCTCTTGGCTATGCAAATAAAATCACAGCCTTTATCACCAAACATATTGTTAGGAATAAAGCTGAAGCACTAATAGATTTTGTTACGCAACTTCATCGATTTGAACAAACATGATATAGAGAATAAGCAACCACAAGAAACACGAGATTTATGTGGTTCACTCCAACACTAACATGAAGTTACATGGGACTACATCCACCGACGATCCAACCACCTCACTAGAATATTATGGAGTTACGAGTTGCATGGAATTATTCTCCCTATCCGGAGATGCCACTGGCACCAAAGGTCCACCTAAAACAAGAGACTAGATGTCTTTTTGTAGAAGCTTGTTGTATCCTAATCATACAAAGAATCTAATCCTATCGCATCTACGAACCTCTAACAACTCCAAATCACCTAGGAATACCAATCCTGTACATCCCAGGAATTATGGACATAATTTCCAACACATATCTTCTGAAATGTACTGTCTCCATCAGTTTGTACCTAAATCTAGTTTCTTTTAATATTCTGGCTTTTCCTCACGAACCTTCTTGTCTTTGATTTAAGGTTGCAAGCCATACTATTTGCATTCCACTATTCTGATTTTATGCACCATATAGTCCATTTTTAAAAATTTAAGACCTTTTCTGGCATTTGCCGAAATGTGTATAAACCTTTTCCCTGTGAATTTAAGTTTGCTCTGGTTCTCAGGGTTGTATACTCTTTGTACCTAATTGGATTCAGTGCTTCCTTGCAATTTTCTGATTTGTTTTCACTTGTTCAGATATGGAGATACTATCACCTACATCCAGAAAGGGACATGGTTTCAATTTCAAAGAAGCTTGTCCAGCTTGTGAAGGGAAAAGTAGGTCACAAATCGAGTCAAATATAGCAGTTTTCGATGTTACAGCTGGTCTTTGTAATGGAGTATCCACATTAAAGCAAAAGGGGATGAGAGCGAAGAGCATTGGAAACACTCCTGATTGTCAGCGAAAGCCTAAGCAAGATGCTGCACTGACAGATTTCAGGTTTAAATCAGTTTGGTTGGAGCATGAGGCTGGGGTGGTTGGCAGTAGCCGAGGTCCAGTCGTCGTGGATGAACTAACGGCTATAAGTTTTACAGCTGCCGAGGATTATCAAAGGCCAAATAGAAGATTAACAGACTTCATCTTTCATGATGCAGATGGAAAACCCCAGCCTGTTGAAATGCTAGAGGTGGACAACATATTCATTTCTGGTCTCCTCTTGCCTTTAGAAGAAACTTCTGACATTAACAAGATAACAGCGGTTCAATGTGAAGGATTTGGGCGTGTTGAATCGTGGGCAATATCCGGATATGAGGATGATTTACCGGTCATATGGGTATCCACGAAGATTGCTGATTATGAATGCGTTAGGCCAGCTGCAAGCTACCAGACTATGTACAATATTTTGTTGGGTAAGGCTCATGCATGTCTTGAAGTTTACAAAATGCTATCAAAGTCTACTGGAGGCAACACTAACCTGAGCCATGATGAGTTTGTTGGAGGTGTTGTCAGCTCAATAAGTGGCATTATGAACTTACCTCTTCGCCTATCTCTTGGAGACTTGATTATTTCTTGGGGAAGATTCATATACAATCAGCTGATTGGCTTGGATGCTACATCTACCAAAGGTGATGTTATCTTTAGTGAATCATCTGTTCTGGCTTCCCTTAGAGATGAGAGCGATCGGCGGAAAGTAACTCACTCAAGTAAATCTGCAATTCAGCATGGTAAACTTACCAGCAATTTAAACAACGTTTACTGCCCAACTGGATACTGTTAAAAAGGTTCTGCATTATCTGAAATAACTTTTCAGTCAGAGTTTGCAAGTTGCATCATCTTCATTGTTTCATCAGCTTGATCTAGTAGTATAGGGCCCTTTCAGTTTACTATTGCATTCATAAGGTCTTTTCTGAGGGACCTCTGACAAAATTTTATCTGTACTTGTGTTTTTAACTTCCACTCTTTTTCTCCCATGGTTGTATGCATCTTTACTTCTGGTATCAGTCTGAATCCTATGTGCTCTCTTACAATATACTAATTCGATATTTTAGGAAAAGAACAGTCATGTCAAATAGTGTTGCTTCTTATGCCAGTGCAGATCTTGATATTACAGTGGTCAGCAAATCAAAGAAAAAGTGGAAGAGATCAAAGATATCCTCAAATGCTCCCGATTCAGATAATTCTTTGCTCATCAAAGCTAGAGAAATCCAAGTTGTTCAGGATGAACAAGCAGCTATAAGTTTGACAGAGGGCCCTTTATATCCACGACCAAATAGACGATTAACGGACTTCGTCTTTCATGATGCCGATGGGAAACCACAGCCCGTTGAAATGCTTGAAGCAGTGAACTTATATGCGTCGGGTCTCATCTTGCCATTGGAGGGAACTTCTTTGACAGAGAAGGTAACATGGTTTCGATGCCATGATTTTGGGCGCGTTGAATCTTGGGCAATATCTGGGTATGAGGATGGCATACCTGTCATATGGGTATCCACAAAGATGGCTGATTATGAATGCATCAAGGCGGCTGCTAGCTACCAAACTATGTATGGTCTTCTGATGGGCAAGGCTCATGCATGTCTTGAGATTCACAAAATGCTATCAAAATGTAATGGAGGAAACCCTGCAATGAGCCTTGATGAGTTAGTTGGAGGGGTTGTCCTTGCAATGGGAGGCCTTATGAGTTTTCTTCCTAGGGTATCTATCAGGGACTCGATTATTACTTGGGGAAGGTTCATATATGATGAGCTGATCGGTTTGGATGTGACAGCTAGTAAAGGAGATCTGATCTTTAGTGAATTACCTGTGCTTGCTGCCCTTAGGGATGAGAGCAATAGAATTTTAGATTTTTTTCCTGGCAAGATGAGTTCATCTACAGGGTCAACGTCAAATGGTGATGTACAGAAATCAACTCAATTAAGTAAAGTTACTTCTCTGGATGACAAAGGTAGACATTTGAAATTGAATAGATTGTTGAAGGAAAAGAATGAATGGAGATCATTGATACAAAAGGAGAGGCGACGGCCTGTTTCTCTGTCTAACAAATTCTTCACAATGATCAATAAAGATGATCTTGCAAATGAATATCCTATTCCTGCATATCACAAAACTTTTATACATGAAACAGATGAGAGCATCTTACATGGAAACGTTGATATTGATCCTGAGTTACTTCCTCGGAAGCAACTTCATAACTGGTCCCTTTATAACTCAGAACTGATGTTGATATCCTTGGAGTTTCTTCCCATGAAAGCAGATATGGCTATTAATGTTTTAGCTTATGGATCTGGATTTGTGATGGCTCATGATGGCAGCAAATTTTATCATAATGCAGAGCCTGGTGCTTCTTCTGGAAGACAAAGTGAAGAAGGTATACCAGTTTTTTTGAGTGCAATAAAGGAGTGGATAATTGAAGTTGAATGCTCAACAGTCTTTATTTCAGTTCGGACGGATAAGGCTTGGTGAGTACGAAACTAACTCGTTGTTTTGTGCTTGGATTCCTTAAAAATGGAGAGAATCTTATGCTGTTTGAAACTTCGTTGGCTAATATTTCCACTTTCCAACACTTTTCAAGTCATGAAATGAAATAAATTTTAAAATCCATTCAAGCATCACCCCCATTTTCTGCTAGTTTACAACTACTGAAGGAAATAAATACTCCCTCCTTCCCCCAATGTCTCGTTTTGTCTGTTTTGGTCAACTTGATTAAACTCTGACCAAATCTTTATAAAAATTACTTGTTCTTGTGTATTTATAAAAGTTGTTCTTGGTAATTGACGTAATTTTCTCACAATGAATGAAACAGTCGAACTAATACATATTAAATTTATGTTAAATGGTAATTTGATGTGGTCTTATGATGGCTTTTTAATAACGAAATGCTGAAAACTCTTAAGCAGGACTTAGAAAAGCCAAAATCAGTAAATTGCCTTATGCTGTAAATATTTGTTTTCCAGATTCTGTCTTAGTATCGTCAATTTTACAAATATGCCCTTCACCATCTCTCAAATGGGCAACACTGAAAAAGGAAAAATGAAAAACAAAAGCTAAAGACAGAGAAGGAGACCATGTAACCTATTACCAAAATCCCATCAGAATCCAAACCATTGGTGAAATAACTTATTTAGTGATTAACTGATTATCAATGTTGATCATTACGCCTATTTCTGAGCCTCATTTTAATAAATGAATCTTCGAAATTGCCTTCCTACCCCATTTATGAAGAACTGATAGTTAGCATCTTTGACCTCATGATTTTATTAATGACCATTCCATATTGATCGTTACACCCATTTCTATACCTCCTTTTGCTGAGTGAGACATGGAAATGACCTCCTGAGGTCCTGCCCCATTCATGAAGAATTGGAGGTAGATAAACTGAAACTCAGACAAAGCAGTTAAGTACTCTAACAGGTAATTGTAATTCAAATGAACACAAATGGAAGATAGAGTAAAATTTGGGGCTAACTACCGGAACTAACTCGGTTTTCTTTCCAATGTGTAGGGGAAATATGAACCATATTAGAGAATGCTTCTTTTCAAGATAATCCATTATACTACCTCCAACCCTAAATGGGTGTCTTGTTTTGGCTTTTTTGGTCAACTTAATTAAACATTGACCATTTTTAAATGATAATTGACTTGTTAATGCGAAGTTATAAATTTTTTTAATGATAGTTTACTTCAAATTCTTACAAAGATTGACATTTTAAATCTAAAACCAAATAAGCACATGTTAAATAATAATTTTAATAGTATTTTAGGTTGACTTTTCAAAAATGAAACATGACCCTCATTTGGGGATGGAGGAAGTACTAAAATAGTGGTGGTTCCGTGCAATCCGCCTAAGAATGCTCCTTTCAGTGCAGTAGTTCTTAAGCTACCTTAATTGGGCGGTCTAGTTTTTTGAAGGAGCTAGTCTCACATCCCATTGACCTAGGGTAGTAGTCTCTGGTCCTTGACCGTGAAGGAAACATTAGCCTACTACATAGGTACGTATCTATATTTTGTTAGAGAAAGAAGGTTTGCAAACTAGAACACACAACAGTAAAATATTTCTTGAATAATCAAATACAGTCTGTATTTTAAGTTTTGCTTGTGTGTGTGGATCATAAACCTCTTATTATTTCTCCATATATGTATAGATCAATATCTTCCTTCAGAAAATTTGTAGGATAAGTATAAATCTTGAATGGCTGCTAAATTAGAAGTGATAGCACTAGAAGAAAGCAACCTTGGAGGTATACAATGGAAAATTTCTCTCATCATATGGAACTATTTAAGTCTCTCCATTCTTAGTATGCAGAGGTGTGATATAAGAACGGCCTCTTGACTTTAAAAATCTGAGCTTTCCTGAATTGATTCTCAATGTATCGAGTGATCGAAATTTAGGATAAAAATCCATGATAAGATACATCAATCATTGTAGATGCCCCTGTGTGGCTGTGCTGATGATTAATTATTCTTGATTAGAACATTATGGATGAAATGCGTACCAGTTTATATTTGTTATTAATGAAATGAGGTTATTTTTCCTTGCTGTCTCTTTTAGGTATAGGCTGGGAGAGCCATCAAAACAGTATGCCCTTTTGTATGAACCAGTTCTTAAAACAGCAAAGCTTGCAGTGGAGGTGATTAAAATGTTGAAGGAGCAGAGTCGAATATCACGAATGTCATTCCAAGACGTTATTAAGAGAATCTCTAGAATTAATAAGGATCACTCGGCTTACATTTCTTCCAATCCATTTGTTTTGCGGAGGTATATCACAGTTCATGGTCCGTTAATCTTGCAACACATGGCACAGCACCCAGATGATAGCATTAGAAGATGTGCTTTTATGACCTTCCTTTGTGATGAAGTGGAGAAAAGAGGTCACACAAAATCGTTGGTTAAGAAAAAGATTAGCGTGAAGAATAAACTTAAATTTAATCGAAGGGCAGCAAATACTACTGCAAACTCAAAGAGAAAGCCGATGACAGCTACAACAACAGGATTAATCGACAGAATTTGGGGAGAGTACTACTCAAACTACTCTGATGGGGACAATGAGAAGAACGACCAAGAATATATGAAAGAAAAAAGGCAAGAAAAACATGAAACTGCGGAAGAAGATAACTTTTTGTCTTTGAGGGGAATTGGGAAACATTGTTCAGTATCAAAACATACAAAACGTCTTTCTTCTAATACAAGAATAGAATGGCTAGGGGAATCCGTTGGGAAATCATGTGAAGGCGATGCTGTTTTTAAACGTGCCATTATTCGAGGTGATGTGGTTGCTGTAGGTGGTTCAGTGCTCGTAGAAACACATGAATTGGAGGAGTACCCTCCTATCTGTTTTGTGGAATACATGTTTGAAAACTCAGACGCAAGGAAATTAATTCATGGAAGAGTGATGCTAAGAGGATGCCAGACTGCTCTTGGAAACGCTGCCAATGAGAGGGAGGTTTTTCTGACCAATAATTGTGTAGAATTTGAGCTTGGAGATGTAAAAGGAACTGTTGTTGTTGAGGTTAGGTGTTTGCCGTGGGGTTACCAACATCGAAAAGCTAATACCAAGCACGATAAGAATGACAGGCAAAGAGCAGAGGATAGGAAAAACAGAGGATTGCCCATGGAATATTTTTGCAAGAGCTTGTACTGGCCAGAGAGAGGTGCTTTCTTTTGCTTGCAAACTGACTTAATGGGCCTTGGTAGTGGGATTTGTCACTCTTGTCAAGTCATAGGAATTAAGAATGAGAAGGATGCCTTTAAGCTTAAGAATAATGGATCTTTGACAAGCTTTACATATCATGGTATTGAATACTGTGTTAATGACTTTATCTATGTGGATCCTCATCACTCTTTCAAAGACGGGATGGACAAAGGAACAGTTAAGAGTGGGAGCAATGTGAGGCTTAAAGCCTTTGTTGTTTGCCATTTGCTAGAGATCCTAGTGCCCCAGGTTTCTAAACAAGCTTATCCTGAGCGTGTGAAGGTCAAAGTTAGGAGATTTTTCAGACCTGAGGATATATCAGCAGAAAAAGCATACCACTCCGATGTACGAGAGGTACACTCCATTCTATATTAGCACCAATAATGCATCTATCGCCTCTACACCATGAATTTTTTGTCAGTGGCCCAGAAGACGTGCTAAAGAGTATTAGATACTCAATGGAGGACAACAAATCATAGTCTATGAATGCTCACGACACATCATGGGAGACATTTTCATAATTCAAACTTTCATAAGCATTTCATGCGCATGGACATCTCTACTTAATTATTTCAGTATTCCACAGAGTCAAGTACATTCTTAAAATTTCTCATGTCCTCTCAGATAGTGGCTTACTACCTGATAACTGAACAGGTTTATTACAGTAATAAAAAAGCTACATTGCCAATTGTAGCTTTGAAAGGAAAGTGTGACATTAGAAGGAAGGAAGATATTTCGTCTTCAGATGGCACCTATATGTTTGAGCATATCTTCTTTTGTGAGCATATATATGAGCTTAAGAGCGGATCACTCAATAAGGTAAGTTTTCCTTTCTATGCTCACAAGACAAGTTGAAGTCCGGTCTGTTTTATTCTACTTATTTTTTTCTGCTTTTAGCAGGTCAACTTTTTCTTCTTTCAATCTGTGTGTATGCATTTGTGTTTATCATTACATTGAAAGAAAAATTCACTACATATTATGTTTGGTCAGTAAGAGTGTAATGTTGGAGTATACTTAACTTTGTCATCTATCTTTAAGAAATAAAGAGGAAAGAGGGACGGAACCCTCAAGATTTTATTAACAGTCAAAATTAATTAATAACTGGGGCATCAATCTATGTAAATCATGTGTTATGGACCAGTTGCCAAGGGACATCAAGCTAGGTCACTCAAAAGAAAGGGTGGTTAAGGATTTTATGGATGAGAGAAGTAAGTTTAAAGATGGAAAGATTAACGTGGATATTATTGGAAATGAAGAGAAAGTTCCTTCAAAGAACTTCTTGGCCACACTAGATATATTTGCTGGCTGTGGCGGCTTATCTGAAGGTTTAATGCAAGCTGGTAACTATTCAAATTTCCTTCTCAACATTACCTCAAATGCTTTCGTAGATGCCGGCGACCTATCTAAAACTCTGCATGTCTATGTATTTACAGGAGTATGTACTACCAAGTGGGCTATTGAGTATGAAGAACCTGAAGCCGAAGCATTTAAGCTCAATCATCCGGAGGCATTTACAAGCATCAATAATTGCAATGTGATACTGAGGTTGATTCTTACTCTTAAAGTTTACATTTGAGTTGTCCTTTGGTCTTACAAATTTGATTTCCACCGCAAAGATATTAGGTTCGTAGATTTCCTTTACCCATCCCATTAGCAGCTTGTTGCAGGGGAAATAGATTCACTGCGCGACTGTTAACAATTTCTTTCCCAATTATTAATATGGGGGGTGGGGGTTTATACATTATTGTATGCCTCTTCTGCCTCCCTTGAGTTAGTAACGATGGCGGTTTTTCTATGTTAACTATGCATCAACTGACAATCTCATTCAAGTGCAGGGCTATCATGACAGCAGGTGGGGATGCAGATGATTGCTTTTCAATTTCTGAGGACGCCAAATTGGCTGCAAAGCTTTGTGAGAATGAACTCAATAATTTGCCTCGCCCTGGACAAGTGGATTTCATAATTGGCGGGCCTCCATGCCAGGTATGACCACCTCTCTTCTGAGAAGCAATAAATTCTTTTAAGCATTTCAATGAGTGATGTTCTGTGGTCTTTAAATGCTATAGCTTGAGAACTAATCTATTCCCTTACTGCAGGGTTTTTCTCGTTTAAATAGGTATAATCAGGGCTCATGGAGTAAGGTTCAATGCGAAATGATCCCGGCGTACCTGTCTTTTGTTGATTACTTTCGGCCCAAGTTTTTTCTTCTGGAAAATGTAAGGAACTTTGTGTCATTCAACAAAGGACAGGTGTTTCGCTTAACTCTGGCATCACTGCTTGAGATGGGTTATCAGGTAGATGCCAACTTCCCTGCTTTTTGTTAAACCCTACATGCCAAACAGCTATTTAGGCTGTTCAACATCTAATAGAGTCATAGAAAATGGAAGCTTTCCGATAGGTCATCATCCATGAAGAAAGGGACATGTTTTTGACTTCCTTCTTTTCCCGTCAGCAACTTAATGTAGTTGGAGGAATTACTCTAACTTATGTGGCTGGCTGCTGTTGGTGAATTTGATATTTATTAGTATCATAGATTTGCTTTGATATCAAAGATTAAAAAAAATTAATTGCACCAAACATTACACATTAAGGTTATAGGTTAACTCTTGACAGTAAAGAACCCACCATGCCTTTGGGCATTGATACTGCTGCATGGATCCATGAATCAACTTCTGCTCATGCTGTAAACTCATCTTGAGGTCAAAGGAGTGGCTATGTAGTGTCACTCTTTGTTACTCGGTTGTAAATCCTCAGTGCTTGATGATTGTCTTGGAGAGACTGTTGACTGAGCAGGATGTATCCAACGTTGTTTAATAAAATCTGTCAACGAAGATTTTAGGTGGCATCCAACTGGATAAGGATTAGAGTACCGTATCAATAAAGCTGAGAAAAAAATTGGTGATCGGAGAGCATCCCGTGGCGCGTCACGTGGGGTCCTCCAGCAATCAAATCGTCATTAAATGTCACATTGTGCATGTCTTGGAAAATACCCTTGTAAACGAGCATAAACGAATTGGGAGATAAAGACTTTAGTCAAATTACATAATTATTTATGTACTTTTCTGTATCATTTTGTTAACTTAAGCTTTATTCTTAGAAACTTAGAATCACACAGGAAACTTGGGTGTAGAATGACTTGACCCATAATATTGTAATTTGTTGTGATTCCTGTTAGAAAATTGATGTGAGAAGTGGGTAATAATGGTCATTGGTCTTGTACAATTAGGTTAAGTACCTGCCCTAATCGGTTGATATAACAACCCCCTTAACTTTGTTCCAATAACCTGCTGACATCAGCTGTACATACAAAGGAGCAATGAAGTTGTTTTCACGGATTAAAGATATGAATGTAGGAGTTTGTTCTGCTTGTTACCGCGATTTGAGGGTCGTCTGGTGCATACTTTGTCCTGTTGCCTGTGTTAGCGAGTTTTGCATAACTCCATCCTCATGCAAATCAGTAAAGCCTTCGATCTGATCCTCATTCTCTCGCTCTTGTTTGTGTCTCATTACTACTGTGGCCAGGAAAATTAGTAAAGCCCCCTCCCTTATCCCCTCAACGGTTCCCACTATACTTTGACTAGTTGACTCTGGATCCCGGTCTAAGGGCCTCTACGTTTATCTTAGTTTTGGAAAAAACTGAGGTAGTGTCTTATGTTGGAAGCGTGTAAATAGTGAGTTCAAAACACAATTGTTTATAATTCACACCCTAAAATGCTGCTTTTGGAAAGCTATAGCATAACTCTGGGAATTAAAGGATGGAAGGCATCGGTTGGACATATGCTCCCCTTCATATATATATATATATATATATTATACATACATATATAGTCTAGCTGAAATTGACTTGATCTTTCTCTATCTTCTGGTTGTCACATTTGGTGCTCTAAGCTCATAAGAGTAAGAGATTGCCAGTGCATGCTGTATAAAGGCATATGTGCCAGATGACAGACAATATTTCCGTGGAC
Source organism: Iris virginica (assembly GCA_025631175.1). NCBI lineage: Eukaryota > Viridiplantae > Streptophyta > Magnoliopsida > Asparagales > Iridaceae > Iris > Iris virginica. The sequence goes on from JAOTQG010105235.1 coordinate 35,061, forward strand.
AGGTTAGGTTTGGCATATTGCAAGCTGGAGCTTATGGTGTTTCACAATCACGTAAACGTGCATTCATATGGGCAGTCTCTCCTTCAGAGTCACTTCCAGAATGGCCTGAGCCAATGTATGTTTTTGCTGGTCATGAGCTGAAGATTACCTTAGATGCAGATGTCAAATATGCTGCCGTGAGAAGTACAGCAAGTGGGGCCCCTTTCCGAGCAATAACCGTCAGAGATGCAATTGGAGATCTCCCTGCTGTTGGGAATGGGGCCTCCCTGACAGCAATGGAGGTAAAAAAAACCTTTTCCTCAATACTACTGGAAAAAGTTGCTTCTTCTTATGATTGCTATTCCCTTTCCTTTTTTTTTTTCAAAAGGTTGTAGGGGATATAGGCCTAATATGATTTGCTATTCTAGCTTCTCGTTTACCTTGCTAAGGGTTTGCTTTTAATGCTCAGTATAAGATTGCACCCATCTCTTGGTTTCAAAAGTGTATTCGAAGAGACATGCTTTATTTAACTGATCATATATCCAAAGGAATGAATGAGTGGAATCTCATACGGTGTCAACGAATTCCCAAACGTCCAGGTGCTGATTGGCGTGACCTTCCAGATGAGAAGGTACTTCCTATCCTTTCAAAGAGGGGAATTTGCCTTAGTATCAGATTAGTGTGTAGCAGAATCACCAATTTCAATGCTGGACTTCCTTGGTCATGCTTTTCTGGCAGGGAATTTGCTTTTTGGTGTCGTTTGAACTTTTAAGAAATAATCGCTCATCTATGGACCTATTTCATTATAATATCTGTGATTGATCTTGGTTCATGCAGATTTGTTTGTCATCTGGAAAGGAGGTTAAATTGATACAGGGGTTCTTAAAAAATTCCGCCAATAGGCATAACCAATGGAAAGGCCTCTTTGGAAGGTTGGACTGGGAAGGGAACTTTCCAACCTCTGTCACGGACCCTCAACCTATGGGCAAGGTTGGAAAGTGTTTTCACCCAGAGCATGATAGGATACTAACAGTACGTGAATATGCTCGCGCTCAGGTATGTTTCTGTTTGTCCGAATGAATCTCGGCTTAGTTCCCTGAGATATAGGAATTTGATTGTTCAACGGTTGCTTAGAATGTCTAAATGTGCTCAGTTTCTTTTAATAGTACTTGTGAATGGGTCAGACTACCATGAGTCCAATGGTGAGTCTTAAAAGAACATACTCCCTTAAATTACAAATTTATCTTCATATTACTTCCTCCGTCCCGATATGACTGACAATTTTCATTCTTGATCAAGAACAAATTTATCTTCATTGTGGTTTTTGGAGAAAGTTTTTCTCTATATTTTACAAGTATATGCTCAAGTACATATATAGGAGGAGATACAAAATCAAATCCCTTGAAAATAGCAGCCTAACCTAATTAGTGGGATTTAACATAACTGAACATGGAAACTAACCTAATTAGGGGGATTGGCCGTAACTATAGAAAGAAGGAAACAAATAATCTTAATTTACAAACTTTCCCTAAATAATTAAAACTGATTTCTAACACTCCCCCTCGAGCTGGTACATATATGTTGATCATGCCCAGCTTGCCATTTAGATCTTCAAAAATAGGCTTAGATAGACTTTTGGTCA
>JAOTQG010105236.1:0-23481 GCA_025631175.1 Iris virginica
CTATCTATTATTTTTACATACCCCTATATCACCTTTATATCCTATCAAACATCACATCAAATTACAACTATCACTCTCTCTCCATAACTATCATGTAATTTTTTAAAATTTAAAGGGCAAAATTGTAAAACTCTTACAAAACCAAAACCAATACAAAACAAACACAAAATACAAACAAAAACAAAACATATTAAAAAACTCCACGTCCAAACGCACCCTTGATGTTTACATAAGATATTCCTGTCTCCCCTTGATTTGCTGGAAGGTTGGGGATTAGATATCAATATAGACGAAAAGATATTTCTTTCAGAACCTTAGCCCTTTAATGCAGGTCTTGAGTTCATACATAATCTGATTTAGGTATGTACAGTGTGCGACAAATTCATGTCGAGGTTTAAGGAAAGGAGTTTAGTGTAAATTGGCCCTGCTGGTATTGGTGTGATTCTTAGGTTGGAGACTGGATAATGACTGTCACGTGGCCCGACAAGGACCATTGATTTAAAATTAGCTGCTGTTAAAGTAGTGGTATTGGTGTGGTTCTTAGGTTGAAGTGTGCTGGTGTCGATGGTGTGATGGTTGATCAGTTTGTGTTGCCTTTTAAGCCACGCACATGTAGGGTGAGTTGGAAATTTTTGGTCTTTCTATCAAAGATGGTTTTGAAGGCTAATTGTGACGGAATATACAGCTCATACAGTATCCCATGGGAGCAAACTATCGTCATCGTTGATGGTTGATAAGAACATGCTATTAATTTCCATACTCATAATTATGCTAGTGGAGTAAGTTCATTGCTAGGGTTTTAAGTTGGAGCAAACTATCCTCATCATTGTTGCATGTCTAATCCTCCCAATTCTTTCAGTCAAACCCTTAATCATTTGATTTATATAAATTAGGGCCTTACCTCATCTGCAATGGTCTTGATAGTAATCTAATTCACACCAAACTCATTAAATGTTAATTCTGTCCAATAGTTAAATTTGTGGGATGAACAATGATGCTATCATCACTATGCTCTAAACTGAAGATGATTGTGACGTTCATAGCACCCGCTAATATCTTTCTCCAATGAAAAAGTGTCATTTTAGTTTGAAACAACTTAAGTGGTTATGATTTTACTATTTCTTACCCAGCAAATTGATTGGAGCCTAGTTCGTGTTATTTAATGCAGTGAGAAATGGGAAGTGACTTGAAGACTTGGGTCTCAGATAGATTAATGTCCCTTTTGGGATATTCACAACCCACGGTTGTTCAGTATGTCATTAGTCTCTGTAAGTAAACTTGTATATCTTTTGGACGAAGCATAGCTGTATGGATGACTTGATTAGATTGAATAGTAGAATAATTTGTTGTAGTATATTGGCCAGTTACGGATGTCATTGACAAGGTTTTTTCTGGCAGCAAAGAAAGCTTCAAAACCTTCTGATATTGCGGTTCAACTTAAAGATATGGGTGTGTCATCTGCAAATGAGACACATACATTTGCTGAAGAGATATTTGCAAAAATTGGGCATAGGAGTGCTGGTATAAATGTGAGTTTTCTGTTAGAACTTCACTGAAGCAATAGCTTTCATGCCTTGGTAGTAGTATGGTTGTAGTATCACAGCTTATTTTCCTCCTTCAGAAATAACTTGTATTTTGATTGTATACTGTTATTTTGGCCATTTTAAGCTTTATCAACAACAAGAAAAGGAGGCAGCATTGCTGGCTAGGAAACAAAGGACATACAAACTCTTGGAGGCCGAAGATGATGATGATATTGGAAGCACCACTCCCAGTAGTTCTGTTTCTGTCGCTCCTCGGTCAAGAAAAGTGGATAAACACGGAAAACGTTTCAGAAAGAAGAATGAAAATCAAGACGATGACGATGATGAGGCATAGTGCTTGTTTTCTTATTGATACAGTTCAATTTTAGTTCTTATGGTAAGCTCTGTATTGGTGCTTCTTGTAATGACTTATTGCGTTTAATTGACTGAACGTCGTCATGCAGGTGGGTGCAAAGTTGGATGAAGGAAGACGAGTTAAACAGCGTACATCTAAGGATGATGATGATGATGATTCTGAGGTATTTCCCAAGTGTTTACTGTATTCGAACTTCTCTTTTAATTTTTCCTGACCACAAAGTTTTGTTTAAGTATATTATAAGATTCGTGTTGATCATGGCTTCAAACTTTTAGAATCTGCTTCTGCATGAAGGTTATTTCCACTTTCATATAATCATTCTTTTCCTGTTCTAACCTGTGCGCGGCCCATTCTTCTTGATTGTAGTCTGAAGAAGAAAGATTACAAGACCAGAGAGAGAGAGAGGAGTTAGAGCGTCATTTAAGAGAAAAAGATGCTGCAGGGACGCGGAAGGTACATTAATATTCACTGTTAATTAGGTCTGACCCTTTGCTTTGACATTCACTGTTAATTAGGTCTTTTTGGCTAGTGTTAAACCATTGAAGAGCCCTTTAAGTGAATGGACCTGGACTAGTTGAATTTTTTAATTATGTTCAGTCTCCTCAATGGTTATGGCTAGCACCATTTTCAAGACAATATTTTATCTTTTATCATCTCATGTATGAGTACGTGATCTGCATGTTTGCTGGTGGTAGTAGCTGTGGATATTGTGTAACTTACCCTCAAATGACATCAACATTTGTAGACAAGTTAATTTGCTCATTTTCTCCTTGGGGAATTATTAGTATGTGCCTATGTTATGATTGTTATCTATTTTGTTAGTTGTATTGTAATGTTCTTTTAATTCCAGGATCCTAAGTTACTTAAGGGGTTACTAGTACTAGCTTAATTACTTCAATCTTCATCCTCAACAACACTCTTTGAATACGTGTGCATATTATTGTGCTTATTTTTGTTGTTGTGAATCATGGGTATGTATTGGTATCATCTGCAGTGATTGGTCATGGTGTTTGCTGAGCGTATACTCACATGCTCCTTGGAGTGAATTCTTACAGAGCAGTTTTTTTTTCCCTTTCTGAATAGAAGAATTTATTAGATAGAAGCGAACATACAAAGTGGGAGGAAGGAGTAGGAAAACCTAATGAAGACAAGCAAAACCACTAGAGGAGCAGAAAGTCAATAACATCAAAACTTAGCTTTCACTGGAACACCGTTGTTCAAAGTTAATTCCTTAGCGTAACATCCCTAAAGCGACCACAGCTGAATCCCTTAAAGAAGTGAGAGACTTAATCCTCTCCTTGATCAAAGAAAAATATGTTAACCTGATTGTGAAAGATTCTCGCATACCTTTCAATCCAAATATACCACATAATACTATTTGAATATCCCACATTGCCACAAGCAGGCAACATCTTTATGTCTAGCAAACCCGAAATACCTTGTGGCTTGAAGCCTTCAGTCGAAGAATGGCATACTCAACTTTCACCCAATATTCGTACAGCTCACACCACAACCGCCAACACCATGCGCTTGGACAATAGTAGAGGGGATTATAATGGGATTCACTAGGATCACAGACACATAATATACATGTCCGTGGACAAAGTTTCAAGGGGTCTAAGCGGTGGCCAGAAGTGATTGTGTTTAATTGATTCAGCACAAGGAACCGAGACGGGATTAGGAGACTGAAAAAAAGACATTTCATAAAGGACTGAGATGTAAACGTACTATCAAAATCCCAAATCCAGGTACGCTTGCCATGAGTATTAAGAGGTATTTGGGTTTTCAAAAGATATAGAAGAACTACCAGCTCCGCAGGATCATGATCATTAAGGTCCCTAGCAAGTTGTATGTTCCAAGAAATGAAATCCCCTCCCCCTTCTTTGACACGAGAACCAGAAATAAGAGTGTTTTGAGCATAGTTGTTAGAAGTGCGCCTGAGGCATGCGTAAGACGGAGACTCACTCTTGTGTCTCCCCTTGCTTGAGGCACGCCTCCTGAGAGTCCCTTATTGCCCATTTAGTAAGGTTTGTTTCTGTTGTACGTACTATTCAAGGTTGCAAGCAATATCTGATTGTTGGTAGTCAAATATGTCCGATTTGAAAAAGGCCTTTATATGACCATAACCCTGTCCAAATGTCCAAGAATATGTTTCTTTGTTGGTGAATTTCAATTGTTTTAAACTATACGCCTCACTTACGTGAAACCCGCGTATTGTCTTGCGCCTCGCTTCTAGGTACTAGAGGTCTATTGCGGTTCAGTGCGCCTTTCGCCTTCAATAAATATGATTTTGAGAATTTCTGCATAAACAGGGACACACTTAGATAAAGATCCGTCAATCTACACAATCATTTACAAAGGCTTGCTGAAGACACATGACTTCCCTTGCCCTAGAGGCCACACCATCCACAACCTCACTAGCTATAAAAACTACATGAACTAGCGGGACCCTCCAAACGCATAGTAAGGCCAGAAAAACAGGTGACCCATCACTCCCCGTAACCTCGATTGTCATAGGTAACTACCCTACGGCACCTCCAATCTAGAAGGCAGACAAATGTCTCAAATCATTATAATCCCTCCCGAAGCCCTACATGAAGGAGAAAAGCCGCCAAGGTACACTTTCTCTCACCTTTTTTCTTTGTTATTCCTGGATAGATACTACGGAGGGCAGCCTGAAGCATAACCTCTCTCACCTTCCTCCATTACTCCATTATCTTGATCCCTACTCCACGTGCATTATAACTCAAGAGTCCTCATGAGATACTAATTAACAAGCGTCCCCTACCTCTGTCTCTTGCTTATACACTCCCAAACCCTCCTCTCATTACTCATAGCTCTGTCCAACATGCCCTTATTAGCAGTTGCCGACTAGGTTCAGTATTTTCCACAATCCCACTTACACGCTCCCCACACTAATTCACCAGCTGGAACAATACATTCAAAGCATTTCATTAGGCTTTTTCTCATTCAAGGAAAATGACTTGAGAAATCCTAATCATCTAAATATTTTAGTTTTGGCTGTTTGTGATTCTGCAAGTGGCTGTGGAATACATAAATTACTTTCCATGAAAGATAGGGAGGAGGATGGTTTCTCTAAGAGGAGAGTAGAGAAAAAAAAAGGAGAGCAGAGCTTTTGTCGAGATCGGTACCTTACAACCAAAATCAGGTGGATAATGTGTATCTTGGTTAACCTGTAGATTATTTTGATTCACCTAATTTTCCGCATGCTACCAGAGGAAAGAGGAAAGCATATTCATGAGGTCAACTCCCATGAAACAAAAGGAACTGGATGCTGGCTTTATTGCAGTCTTATCTACTAGGCAATTTTACATAAGTCTCATTTGAATGCTTGCTGAAATTTATATGTTGCTTTTGCTGAATAAGACGCTAATACTTGTTTCGCTATGAATGCTGATGGCTGCAAAATATTTATCCTTAATGATTTTTTACTTTTTGTTCAGGATGATATATATTTTGTATGTCACTGATGAAGCTATCAAATATGTGATTCTAATACAATTATCTTTTCTCCACTTTATTGTAATGAACAGTTGACAGAGCAAAAATTATCAAAGAAGGAGGAAGGTAAGACTTTGAGGAGCATATGTCTCATAACTTGTTTAATGTGTGTCTAATAATATATATTATGGTTACGATGTTCCTCATTCTGACACACTTATGTATGAAACAGAAGAAGCAATTCGGAGATCTAATGCTTTGGAAGAGGATGACATTGGAGCTTTAAGGTTTGTACTGATACCTTTTGATTCACTTCATTCCCTGGTCATGCATTTATTCTGATTCTTCGGTTTGCTTGCTACAATTCTGATGAAACTTCAAACAACTTACGTTTGCTTTTTTTGCTTTAAAAATAAAATAAAAATTCTTTGATGATTACATAATCCAGTGCCTACATAACTAATTCTATTAAAATTAGCTATGGAATTAGAGGGCACAATGTTATGTAAATATGTAATACTACAACGTTTCTTGTTAGGATCTTAGGTTGTTTCTTTGGAAGATATCAAGTACACAAACTGGAGCAATCTACTGAGAGTGTTGATGGGGACATATTGTTCTTTATCGAGGGAGTTGATATGGGTCATGGGTGGTGATCTGAGCTTTGCTTATATATAAGGCTGCAATATTTCTGGAACTACTGGACTAAAAAAACTCTAATCGACTGAACTTGTTTGACAAACTTGAGTCGAAGTTCACGGTTTGATACTCGATTATATATTCAAGTATACTTGAATTACTCACGAGAATCAACGAATATGTTTGCAATCATACTCGACTCAATTAGAGTGCTCGTATAAATATACATATATTTTCATTTTTATAATTGTTATTTTTATACTTATAAGTTTCTAATACTCCCTCCGATCCAAATTAAGTAGAGTGTTCAACTTGGCACTTTGTTTTAGAAGACCCAGTTGATTTGAAGTAAAAATTGAAATGAGTGGTTGTAATCACTTATGTGTGGGGTTTGTAAATAATCTGTGGCTAGAAATTTTTATTGGGTTTCCTTAAAGAAAAATGACCTCTTATTGTGGATCATGCCTAAAAGGAATGTGTAACACTTCATTTGGATCCGATGGAGTAAATTTAAACCAAAATTTTAAAGAAAATATATCTAATTACCCGACTCTATTGGTGATAATTGACTCTACATGTGAAGCTTGTTATCGTTTGTGAAACTCATGTGGACTCGTGAGACTTGACTCGACTTGTGAAACTCAAACTCGAACTTGACTATGCTCGTGAGACTTGGTTGAGTTTCGTATTGTTCTTTACAACTTGTCTGGACCAGGTTTTTCCAAATCCTCAACTCGAGCTTGGAAAACTCGACCAACTTGACTCATTTCCAACCCTAAATTATATATCTTCAGTCTAGCTTCTATCACTAGCAATGGACGGAGTCATTAAAAGGAACTGTACGATGTCCTCCTTTGTACCTTTAAGATGGATGCTCATACAGTATTAGGATGCTAACCAATGGTTTGGAGAGGAAGTCGTAGGTATAGTATTGGTGAATCTAGGGGTTGGATTCATTGGAATATTCCCAATGCCTCTGCAGTCTTGTGATGCGGACTCCATTAATATTTGTTAGGTTGATGAGATGGTAGCAGTTGAGTTAGCTCGTTTTGATACTCGACAGTTACTGGATTGCTGATTAATACCTTTGTTTGCTTCTCCAAGAAAAGCAACAAATAACACTGCAGCTTGTTCACAATGAGACGAAGATTTTTTTTTCCTATTAGTGGAGTATGGATATACCCCAAAGGATAATATAATACCAATGTGTGTTATTATGAACTGTTTAGTTCATCAAGTTGGTTACAGGTGAGACTCTACCTGGAAGTTTGTTTGTTGATCCTCTTCAAGATGGCAGCTCTTGTTTTAGTTAGTGCCTTGTTTTGGTGTGTTTCTGGTTGTGTCGTTGAATGGTAGACTACTTCTCCACCTCTTCTTATTCTTCTCATCTATAAATCTTCCTTTTTGCCAAAACATTATTTTCTTTTCATCTCCCACTGCGGGTGTCAGTGCTTTTGATTGATTTATTTTCACAGTTACATGATATCTGTCATGCTTAATATATAAGAAATGTTCCCAATGACTTTTACAATGTTTATCTCTTTATGTTTTCTTGAAGATATCTCACACCTTGTGTGATAAGCCACACGTACGTTCCAGTAAAGTTTTTCCATGTGCCAAAAGGACCTAGTGGGGGGCTGGAGGAGTGATAGCACATATCAGGCATTCTAATTAAGCTGCAGCAAGAAAGTCACATGTCATGTCTGCTATGACTTTTAAAGTACAAGGGCTGCTCTTCTAATTATCATTAGAACTAAAGGGACAGGAGACATAGGGCAAAAATTTAGTCATATTCTCTTATACTAGAAAGAGATTCACTACCTGCCTTTTTTTTTTTGCATGGTCAGCAATCCGCAGTTCTGATTGTAAATACTTGCTACTCTCTTCACTTTCTATAATTTTGTTGCAATGAACTGTGGAGATATTTAAACAGTTGTACTTGTGTTTTCCAATTCTTTTTCAGAAAAGCTTCAAGGCAGAAGTATCTAAAGGAAAGGGAGAAGAAAAAACTGGAGGAAATCAGGTTCGTGGAAGGTCCAGTTATAGTGAACCTTGGCTTGTTACTATTTATCCACACTCTTATTTTTCCAATCACATCTGGTATTTTCAGAGATGATATTGAAGATGAGCAGTATCTATTTGATGGAGTTAAGCAAACTGAAATAGAAATTCGTGAGTTTAGGTAAGTTCATCCAAGAATTTTCTTCTGTGCCGTTACATTATGAATTTTGAGGCTTGTTTATAAGCATATTTTTCTATGCAACTTTATAATTAGTTGGCTTTACCAAAGATTTCTCCCTGGACATTCATGCTATCTTATAAAAGGGCTTCCTTCTCAAAATTAAGCTTTTAGCTTTATATCCTCTATTGTGTAGTTGTTAAAAACGCGTCTGAGGTGTACCTAGGCCATGAGACACACGTGAAGCTCACTCTTGGTCTCGCCTTGCCTGAGGCACGCCTCTCGAATTGCTGCTCAATCAGAAATGTCTCTGGTGCATATACTGTTTCCGTACCGCGAGCAACAGTAAATAATTGCTCAGTAAAAAGGGTCCTAATATGACCACATCACTGTCCGAAGGTCCTAAAGAGGTTTATTCATGAGTTATGACTGCATTTTTAGCCTTTCCAAACTATGCGCCTAGTCTTGCTCCTTGCCCATAAGGCTTCAAAGGTGTTTTGTACTTCAGTGTGCCGTTTGCCTTTAATAACTATGCTCTATTGTTGATCAAGAGAATGCATGGTCATCAGACCCGTACCCTTTGATTGCTCATTTTATTGACAATTGAATATTTTTCATATGTATGTGTGTTTTCCTTGATTCCATTTGTTTTCTCAAAAGATGAAATCAGATCAAATGGATATTACTGGTTAGATGATTGGTTCAACATTTCACTGGCCAGCCTTTCCACCTTAAGCCTGTTTCGTGGGTTGCTTCATTCTCAAGTCCTTCAACTCAATGAGCACAATTTGCATGCCTTTTCACATGGTCTATTTGGTTGACCGGTCGTTCTAAATTGTTGACAGTCTACCTTGTTGACTATATTATGGACCACACTAGAGTAACAGTTTTTTTGATCGATTTCCAGTTCAATGTAGGCACGACTTAATTTCTCCCTATTTCCCCTTCAGCAAATTATTTTTAGGACCAAGCTCTTCTTTTTGGTTTGTGCATAAATTGAGACATCCTGCTAATAAAGAAATAGAATGACAAGGCTTAACCTTTCACTAGGATAAAATGTGGCACTTCTTATTGGCAGCCTATTTTGTTCATCAAGGAAACAGAAATAAAAACTGAAGCTGTGAAATTTAGTTTGAAGCAACGCATTCTATATCTGAAGTACCATTATTTGATTCTTGGAAACGAAAGGTGTTTTACTGTTATTGACTTTTTGCAAGCTCAATCTTGGTCGGCTGTTTTGTTTCAAATGTAAAAGAAATACCTGCAATGTGAGCCAATAACAAGCCCATGTATTTTGGCACAGATACAAGAAAACAATATATGATCTTGCTAAGAAGCGGTCGGAAGAAGATGATAACATAGACGAGGTAATAATTCACTTTTTGATATTTTGTTGAAGTTCATGTATCTACTTTCAGCTGATTCTACCCATGTCACTATTTTTTGTATTTAAAAAGGTTTTACACCAGTAGCTGCCTTCTTATATTTGAAGATGTTATTTCATGCTTCCATTCCATTAATTCGTGTTACTAGTCTTTTCAATCTACGTTTCTTCTTTATTCACTAATCTCTGGATATGAAATTATGTGCTAATTCAAGTGAAGCAAGAGTACACCTCTTCCTCTTCATTTCGATTCTCTTGGAGAATTTTTTTGATAAAAGAAGAATATCATTGAATAGAGCAAGGGGATACAAAGAAGACGGCCAGGTATTCCACGAAAAACAAAACAAAACATAGATTATTGTGTAGCAGCTCTCCATTCTCTAGACAATTTTCCCCGAAGACAAACCCTGGAAGACGCCAAAACTCGGAGCCCACAGAGAAGCCTTCACTGTGATCTTCTCCCACAAAAGCGAGAGCGAAAATTTCTCAACATCCCCACAACAACGAGGCATTCCTCGAGCGACCAAAACCGAAATGACTAGTCATGCAAAAATCCTCCACACGGCGTGGCATAATGTAGATATCACATGCTCCCCAAACAATCTGTCCTAGAGACTCCAAGCTGTAGGGCATTGCATGAACAAGTGCTCGCGGAACTCACTACAATATATATCTTCAGGTGTCTCCTTTACCGCCAATCATTAGTATTCTAAGGATCAAGAACCATTGACCAAGCAAAGACTTTTTAGAAACGGAACTTTGGACTTCCAAGTAATATTATAAAGAGGAAAGTCAAGCTGTGTACGTGGACAAATAATTTTAGTGAAAGACTTGACCGAGAAAGACCCAAACTGTTCAGGGATCCAAATTCGACGATCGGATTGATTATTTGAAGGTCGAAAAGAAGACAACGGAAGAAGTAAATCTGCAACCGATGTGGACTCTCTTTCATTAAGGTTCCTCATAAAATGGAAGTCCCAAGTAATGTGACCCCTCTTCCTAAACAAGAAAAGCAGCAATTTGAGCGTTATGAAGACTAAAAAACCTAAACAACCGACTAAAAGAGAACTCGATCAGGGGAAAGTTCCCTATTCAATGATCCTCCCAAAACCGAACTCGATCCCCAAGCTTAACCTCATAACGAACATGATGATAAAATAGGTGAAAACAACTACCGATGAACTCCAGGACTGACATACGTGATAGAAAGAGTCGTAGATGCATCCCACCCATTGTGGTCAACACCAAACTTGCTCTCAATAACTCTATGCCAAAGAGACTTAGGCTTCTGCAACAAATCATAACCACTTACCAATCAAGGAAATATTTTTGGTGACCAAGTTCCTAAGTCCGGACCATAGTTATTAAAGGCGCAAGGCGCACCAAAGCGCAAAAGGTGTGCCCGGGGCCTAGGCGCGCCTTTGATAACTATGGTCCGGACCCCCCCCCCTCCTCCGTAGGCCTGCTCATCATCTTCCAAGCCACCAAATGAATCTTACTCTCCTCTCCGGTTCCGGACCCCAAGAATCGGTGCATTATCCCTTCTATCCGCTCTGCCACCCCCGTGGGTAGCTTAATCCGGTATATATAGTTGATGGGAATACTAGACAAAGAAGATTCAATGAGGGTAACTCTCCTCCCTAAAGAAAAATATCTCCCTAAAGAAAAATATGCGCCTTTCCACCCACCTAACCTCTTCGACACCTTGTCAATAACCGGATCCCAAAATCTAGTCGCCGTTTCCCACCTAAAAGAAGCCAAGATAGGAAAAAGGACAATTTATAACAAAACACCCAAATGATTAGCGTACGAACTCTAGGTCGAAGGTTCAACATTTATGCCGGCTAAACCACATTTGAGAAATTAATTTAAACTTTGTGGCTGGAAATTCCAGGACCCTTTGCTGGGAAGGAAATAAGCCTGTCAGCATGGTGGGCCAGATCAACATGCAGCCGTCCATGTGGTGGTCAAAACTGGAATCATTACTCAGAAATTGTGTAATCACTGCAGAGAACCGTGTAATCAGTGCAGAGAACCGTTTAATCAGTGCAGAGCACTAAGCACTGTGATAGGAGAACTAGTGGTAGCAAAGATAAGAACAAAAGAAATCATGCTTCCATGGTGGTTGGAGAAAGATACCCGAGCTTCCTTGGGGATTTAAGAAGAAAAAACTAATATTTGTTATTTTAATTAATAAATCTACCTACTCAACCACATAAGAGGTTATATAAGCTAACGACGTCATGCTCCCCGAGACAATTTCTTTAAATAATGAAAGTACCAAAATTAAATATATAATATGGAAGTTCTAAGAAATTATTACTAATTAGGCTGCCCAGGAATGTTCTTGTGTATCTGTTGCCTAGTATAAATGTGCTTCCAAAGTCCTTGATCCCAAGCAGTTAGACTTGTGATGGGGCTCCAACTTTGTTGTCTATTATTGTTATAGTGGCAAAAGGAGCCAACAAGGTGTATGGGCTGGAGCTGATGGGTTAGTGAGAAAATGACGTGAGATGGTGTGGTAGCGAGATGGAGGTTTGCTGGAGAAGGTGCAGGTGCCTATCTAGGCAGTTTTACTGTAAGGTGACGGGAGTGTGTGAAACTATGATTTCTTATTTCTGTTTTACACCTCTGGTTTTTAGAATTTGCTTTAGTTGGTCTTTTACTTGAGCTGCGGTTTTAGATTGAACATTTGAAATGGGGTAACTGAAACCTATATATCTAATGTCCATAAACACCCTGAGAACTGATCACGTGGAGGCACGTCATGTGCAGCACTGCAGCTGTAATCGAAAGACCACGGCCGGCATTAACTTGACCATGAGTATAACGAAGTGCAACCATCAGGGTTAAATGAAAGACAATAAAAAAGTCCCAATGAAAATAGGGTAAAGTTCTGGGGTGCGATGCGGTGCAATCAACCATAACAAAATTCTGAACTCTCTTTGTGATCTTCTTTTCCCTTTTTGGCGCTTGGTTTTCTTGCTTCCATGTGTAAATGGGAACATCAGAGCCAATTTTAGTCGGGGCACTTCTCTCTGGACCCTGCATTGGATGTCAGCTTGTGTGCTTTTGGAAAGTATTCAATTCAAAGTTTGTAAAAGCGTGCCTAGGGGCACGAGGCGCTGGTTGGGGCTTCGCCTCTGTTGAGGCGCACTATTTGTATTAGGCGTGCGCTTTATGATCCTAGGCACGAAGCTCGGAGGTCCTATGAGGCATGCCTCTTGAAAGTAGTCAGCATATTCAATCAGGTTGCTGACAAGCACTTATTACTTCCCATGGGGAAGCCAAGGAGCCAAAAGACCTTAATTAAATACTTAGACCTACTTAACTACTTAACTACTCAAACTTAGTTTTATTCCCTCAATAGAAACCAAAAGGGCAGAAGCTCTAAAGGTGATCCACTACAAGTATTCCAAGGGAGTTTTCCCTCCAGCAAGCTCTTCTCTTCGGTGAACCTCACTCCAGTGAACCTACTTCCAATGAACCCCCCCTCCGGCAATCTATATAGTACTTTTTGGCATTTAGTCACATTGCTAATGTTGCTATGGCTTCGCATTTTTCGTTGTTCTAATTGTTTAGGACTGAATTTGGATTGTCAAGCCAAACAAATGTATACTTCTGACTTAAATTAATTTTCATTTTAACTATGCACCTCAATTGCATGAAGTCTGTGCCTAACCATGCGCCTAGCGCCTCAGGCTCCAGCAGGTCTGTGCGCCTTGCTGCACGTTTCACTTTTAACAACTATGATTTTATTCCTTATGGGTTAGGAATGAGTGGTTTTTGATGAACTGAAGGGGTTGCTTGATAGGTCATTAAAACGCGAACAATAGTAGGTCTAAAACAGAAGATCAGGCAAAATCATAATACTGTATGGGAAAAGGCTGGGAAATGAATATTGGTTTTGAGGTTTTCTTACATATGGCATACACGAACTTATGGAACTTCGTAATTCGTCTGCAGCATGCAGATATAACACTATAGTAAAGGAAAAAGTTTTTTTTTTTAAATGTAAAGAATGAGGCGCAGGTCCAGATCTCTACTCTACGTGCAGAACAAGTTACACAATCTTTATGTTTATTATCCATGTGACGGGTTATGTTGGATAGCTGGGGGCTTTACTGAGAATGAAGTTATATGTGACGACTTGTAAGTGTTAGTCGTCTATAGATTGGTGGTGGTGGTGGGTTGGGGGGGGGGGGAGTGGATTTACTTTTATATTTTATGCATGATAAAGGCAGAAAACGAAGCTCGATTACTTGATGATCTGGTTGTACATGCAGCCTGTGAACAGAAATGGATAGTGCCTGCTAAGCCCGTCTGTCTCTTCACACCCAACAAGGAGAAACAAAATGAAAAAGGAGTTTTGAGGTAAGAGTACGTGGTTTATGCAATTAATAGAGGTTCTCTTAGTTGTATAACTGAGGAGAGACCAACTTTCCAAATCTGAACCTACCCCCACGATCTTTTGTGTACTTCATTTTACAAGTAAATATGTGCATTAGAAATTCGCCAAGGGGGCGGGCGAAAAAGAGCTTTTAGGGAAATGGTGCACTGTTGACGTAAATGAGGGGTTCTTTTTGAACCCGAGCTGTTCTTTCATACTTTTCATTTTGCAAACTCTTGAAAATAGTACCATGCGTTTCTCGTCCCTATGAGTTTGGTTTTATTTGTTTTGGTGCTACAATATCTATATTGAATACTCTTTCCATTGTTCTTTCTGATTTCAGTATAGGATGCCTGATGCCTATGATGTAGAAGGTGGTGTGAACCAAGAAAAACGATTTTCTGTTGCGATGGAGCGTTATAGGTCAGTTACTTGGAAAGATTATTGAGTGGATGCACTACCATTCTGTCAATCACATCACCCTCACACTTGCTACAGAATCATTAATTATTCTGGGGACTTGGCTAACATTGCGGTTGGGATGGACATGTTTTTCTCCTCTAGGGATTCAAGTGCTGCAGAAAAAATGAATCCATTCGCAGAACAAGAAGCGTGGGAGGACCATCAGATTGGTACTTTTTGGTTATTTCACTGGCATTTTATGACGTGTCATACAAAGCTAGCAAACTACTTCTTACCATGGAGTACTATTTTTGCAGGAAAAGCAACGCTGAAATTTGGTTCGAAGAATAAAAGACAAGCAGCTGAAGACTACGAGTATGTATTTTCTTGTTACTACCTTCTTTGGTTGCTATAACTAATTCGATTCTTATTCTGCACCTCTTTTATAGAGAAAAGGGATGCATATCATACAAAAGCAGTGTTTGCTCATTGGTGCATTTTATAGGATAATAAATATATAAACAAAGCATATCGTCCATACACTAGCGCTGATCCTTAACATTTGTTTTATTTTTCTTATATAGTTTTGTGTTCGAGGACCAGATTGAGTTTATTCAAGGACAAGTTATGGGCGGTGTTAACGTATGTCAGAACTAAACCATCTTATTTACCAGAAAGTGCTACGTTTCCTCATGTCGTTTTGTGACTTCAATGAATTTTAAATAATTATTTTTATCTCTCATACAGGTTGAAGAAGAGTCCTATGATGAGACGCTTGAAAAGTCTGCTGCAATTTCAGCATTTGAGAAGCTTCAGGTATGCTTTCATTGACTCTGCTAAGTTTTTCCAACATTCTGATTGATGTATTATCCCATTACTTTTTCCCTTTCCTAAGGAAAAATAATTGAGAACCGGACTGTTTAAATGGTTAGACATCTGGTTGAAATATAAAGAAATAAAGAAAAGAGACAAAGAGAAGAAGTTGCTGAAAGAAATAGGTCTGAATACTATTTGTCATTTGATTCGCAAGTCATTTGAGCCGGGAAAAGAAAAAGTTATAGGTTTTTGATTATTGTTAACTATAAAGAAGGAAGCTCAGATGATAACTGTTGGTTTTCTTTTCCAAGAAAAGTTAGTAGGGGATAAGCATGTCGGGCTTACATGCACAAGACCTATCCTTGCTTTATATTTTGAATTTTATATGTACCTTGTTGAAAGTACTTACATTTTTTTTCCTTTCTCTTTTGGATCCTTCAGGCTGACAGAAAAACATTACCCGTCTATCCTTATCGAGATGCTTTGCTTAAAGCTGTTGAAGATCATCAGGTTATTTGATGTTCCTTAGATAATGTTGTCTTTATCATTTCCAAGTGATGTTCTTCAACATGAGGGGATTTCTTTATAGAGTTGTCATGAAAGCTTCATGCTATAGTAGTTGGTAGAATTGTTCGTTCTTTTGGTTATGGTACTGACTGGGTTTTTCTAGGTTCTTGTCATTGTCGGAGAGACTGGTTCCGGAAAGACCACTCAGATACCGCAATATCTCCATGAGGCTGGGTACACAAAGCGTGGAATGGTACAATTTCTTTCATTTATATGACCCTCTTATAGATTAGTGTCACAGACATCTAATTGTGTACATGGACTCTCTCCGCCTTGACCTCTTGTTTTTGGGATTCATGATTTAGACCATCCACAGATGGCTTTAGGAGAGCCACTGTTAAAGAAGTTCCATTTGTTTTTCTACATCTTCTTTGTGATGATGATCATGCATTGGGCTTTGTTATTAAAGGGTCTTCTTTTTCTTTCCGGTTGTGAGATATAACATGCATCTTACTGGTTTAGTGCTCAAAATATATTCAGTAAAAGAGTTTTTTTTTTTTTTTGGGGGGGGGGATGGTGTGATTTAAATGATTATGCGATGTACATTTTCCCATATGTGTGTGGCCTAACTAAGCACAAGCAAGTGAAGAAGAGGAAGAACAGGACAAGTGGATGTAAGATAATGTTTTGACAGTTGTAGACTTATCCTCTTGTTTTCCTACTCATGTTTTTTCACTTGAAAAGTTTCTTTATAAAGTGAGTTACATGGGAGCTATAAGCTCGGCATGAGAGGATGGATGGAGTCTTTTAGTAGTGCTTGTGATGATGGTTTTTCCACACTATATCACCAAGGACTTGAGTTGGTTAATGTAGATAAATACTAGGTGAGTATGGTTCGAGAGGAAAATTTTGTCCATTTTTATCTGTACTCGGATAATAACAACTCTTGGAACCTTCATGTTGCCTAATCTAATAGTGCTTAAGGCATGTAAAACGGTTATACGCTTGTCTCTATTGAGATTATATGTAATCATGATGTACAAGCAGTGAAGTGTATGGGCAAAGTTGATTAAAAATATGTTCCATATCACAAGTAATCTTCCCCTCCTCCCCACATTTACTCAGTTAATCCGTTTTGAAAGT
This sequence comes from Iris virginica, assembly GCA_025631175.1. Lineage (NCBI taxonomy): Eukaryota > Viridiplantae > Streptophyta > Magnoliopsida > Asparagales > Iridaceae > Iris > Iris virginica. Next base: position 16,822 of record JAOTQG010105236.1, read on the forward strand.
CAAATATTTCTAGGATTAGGATAGCTTTTCATGCATACCCTCAATCTTGAGGACAAAAATACTTTTCTTAATTTAAACTTGTAGAGTAATAACTGCCAAAGTAAAGAAGATCTTTTAATAGCGTAAGCTACAACAATGCATATCAACCTTGATACTCGCTTTCAAGCGTGACGCCGTGACCCCACTTGGACATGGAGAGATAAACCAATATATCGCACTAGGTGCGTCATTAACCAAAACTGATGCTAAGTTGGGGGCACATATTGGAGGTGTATGACCCCTAATCAGACCTTTGAGTTTTGACACCAAATATCAAGCTCATCCAAGCAGTAAGAAAAAAAGCTCATCCAAAGGCGTAACTTCTGGAGGAAGGAGCCAAAAATGTATATCAAGCCTTAATAATAATTGAAGAACAATTATGTAGGATCATATTTGCAGAAAATTAAGCGTTCTTCTGCGTTCCCGCAGGTTGGATGTACACAACCACGACGAGTCGCTGCTATGAGTGTTTCTGCTCGAGTTTCTCAAGAAATGGGAGTTAAGCTTGGGCATGAGGTATAATTTTTTTACCCTTGTTAAATGGCTATGTTTTATGAATTGACCTGATTGTATAATCAAGCATGTGGTGATGTGATAATATGTACTTTGGTATGTGACATTTGATTGCAGTTTCATAACAGTTTGATTTTGAGTTTCAATCTTTCTCCACCATATAGGTGTAGTCTTAAATCATTTAACATTTTTCATTTCAGGTTGGGTACTCTATACGCTTTGAAGATTGTACTTCAGAGAAGACTGTTCTTAAGTATATGACGGATGGGATGTTGCTTCGGGAATTCCTTGGTGAACCTGATCTTGCAAGTTATAGGTCTGATATTTTTTAGAAGTAACGTTAGAATTCTCTAAATTTGTTTACAATGATACTAATTACTTCTGGAAAAACAGTGTGGTAATGGTGGATGAGGCCCACGAAAGGACATTATCGACTGATATTTTGTTTGGCTTGGTAAAGGTAAGCCAAACCTCTAGCAGCTCCTCTTAAATCTTAAATGCTTACTTATGTTGAAATGGTTTTTGTTTGAATTGGGTGGGCAGGCAACCGTCCCAACTGTTTCTCGTCCCCTTCCCCTATAATAAATTTTTTTGTTCGTTTGTTTCTTAGGATATATCTCGCTTTCGTCCCGATCTGAAGTTGCTTATTTCAAGTGCAACCCTAGATGCAGAAAAGTTCAGCGACTATTTTGATTCTGCCCCAATATTTAAAATACCTGGAAGGCGGTTTCCTGTCGAAATAAATTACACAAAAGCACCGGAAGCAGATTACCTGGATGCAGCAATTGTCACTGCTCTTCAAATCCATGTAACACAACCACCCGGAGATGGTGACATATTGGTTTTCCTCACCGGTCAGGAGGAAATTGAAACGGCAGAGGAAATTCTTAAACATCGGACTAGGGGATTGGGGACCAAAATAGCGGAACTTATCATATGCCCCATTTATGCAAACCTCCCTACTGAGCTTCAGGCGAAAATATTTGAACCCACTCCTGAAGGGGCACGCAAGGTTGTTTTGGCCACAAACATTGCAGAAACGTCCTTAACAATTGACGGTATTAAGTATGTAATTGATCCAGGATTTGTCAAGATGAAATCTTACAATCCTCGTACAGGGATGGAGTCCCTACTGGTCACTCCCATCTCAAAGGCATCAGCTAATCAGCGGGCCGGACGATCTGGGCGAACAGGTCCTGGAAAGTGTTATCGGCTATACACTGCATACAATTATTTCAATGACTTAGATGATAACACGGTTCCAGAGATTCAGCGAACAAACCTTGCCAATGTGGTACTCACATTAAAGAGTCTCGGCATCCATGACTTGATTAACTTTGATTTTATGGATCCACCACCGGCCGAGGCTTTACTCAAAGCCCTGGAGTTACTGTTTGCGCTGAGTGCTCTCAATAAACATGGGGAGTTGACAAAGGTCGGAAGAAAAATGGCCGAGTTCCCTCTTGATCCCATGTTGTCTAAGATGATTGTGGCTTCTGATAAGTATAAATGCTCTGATGAGATCATATCAATAGCTGCTATGCTTTCCATTGGTAGTTCCATATTTTACCGTCCAAAAGACAAACAGGTCCATGCCGACAATGCACGCATGAACTTTCATACAGGCAATGTTGGAGATCACATTGCGTTACTTAAGGTTGGTTGCGTATAATTTATATCTATTTGCAAGTTTCTCTTTCCATTCTCTCAATCACCAAATAAAGTTTGTTGCCAATTCAAATACAAAGTTATAACTTCATTTTGCCATAATTTTTTAATTAAAGTTCGAGTGTTCAGTATTAACTGGTCTGCACGATTAGCAGAAAAAGTGGTGTTTTTGCTTGGATTGACTGCATCTATGTTTGATCAGCAATTCACCTTTTTGTACATGTTACTCTTCCAGGTGTACAGTTCATGGAAAGAAACCAATTTCTCAACTCAGTGGTGTTATGAAAATTATATCCAGGTGCATTTTTGATGCTCTAATGTTTACATTCTAGGTACTTTAATACTGCATATGAGATTCGTTATTAAGCAGCAACGGGACCTCATTAATCATTTGCAACATGCTGTTAACTATTGAATATCTGAAGGTTGAGTTTTGATATAACTTCTAGTGATAATGGTGGTTTGATTTGTAGTTGGAGAGTTCCCAAGTGAAAATGGATGCTTATTCCATCAGCATATGAGCCTGGGGACGACGACGATGTGTTTCAAAATAGAAGTGCTTTTTTATGAAAAATATCATTTTTCCTGCCAGAAGAGATCCATCAATGGCTATTAGGGACAACTTATGTTTTATTTAATAATTTTAAAACTTGTATATGTTTATTTTCCCCAAAGTTGATAAAGCTAGCTGCCTTTTGATTGAGTGGCTTGAAGAGATCTCTTGCATGGTTTATTCAGTATCTGAGGTTAATTTTCTCTACAGGTGAGGAGCATGAAGCGTGCTCGTGACATAAGAGATCAATTGGAGGGACTCTTGGAGAGGGTTGAAATTGAGTTGTCATCGAATGCCAATGATTTAGAAGTCATCAAGAAGTCCATAACATCAGGTTAAGAAAGTAGAGCAGCTTATTGGAATAAATTGGGAAGTGTTGTGTTCAGCAGTTTTTGAAAACTTTTTCTACATTTTGTAGGGTATTTTCCGCACTCTGCAAAGATGCAGAAGAACGGATCCTATCGGACTGTTAAACATCCCCAGGTTGTTCATATTCATCCCAGCTCAGGTTTAGCGCAAGTAAGTTATATTCTGCAAGCATTGTTTAATGATAATGATGCATATGAAAAGAAGTCATGTCCTGTCTGTATCAACTGATTCTCTTATTAAGTTAGTATTGGTTTGGCTTTCACAAATCCTCTTACAACCAATTTTCTTGTGATGGAACGACATATAAGATTTTAGTAGGTGTAACACATTTTCAACCTTAGTGAAATTGTGAATTGCTTGATATTTGGCATCATAGTTGCCCATAACCATTGAGATTTTATAAATTTTATCTTAGCACTCATAGTGTCCATCTAATTGAATGGCCTAACTGAAAAATTGGGCTTTTCATAATCTTCTATCTACAACCAACTAAAATAAGGTTATTGATTTCCGTTGCCACTTGCCATGTAAGTTGATGTATGTCGCTGATAAATCTGAAAGCTCTATAGACAGATCCATTTCATCTGAGGGTCTTGTTTTCTAATTATATCATTTTTCAGTCTAAGCTCACTCTGTTTGGGTGCAATTTTTTTATTTGCATGTTTTTTGGGTGTGGTTGCGAGTTAAGATTTGTGGTGGTTGGAGTATTTTTGGTAATACGGTAATAGAATGGGCCAACTTATTAGATTCTGTTACGGAGATTAAAAGGTTCAATTATAGTGGCTTGCCTCTCTATCTCTCTCTCTCTCTCTCTATATATATATATATATATATATATATATATTATATTTGTTTATTCTTTATGTGGACAATCGACTTGCAATTTTTACATTAGCATGAACATACAAGTCATTTGAAGTTAGGTCTGTTTTTGTGTTTATATGCACACATGTTTGCATAGTGCATACATGTTTAATTATCTAGATTTTACTTTCAAAGTCAAGATGTTTTGGCCTGCAAGATTGCAAAATCATTGTTTGAGATTGTTTATTTCATTCTTTTTCCCCTTCCACAGGCACTCCCTAGGTGGGTTGTGTACCATGAATTAGTCCTGACAACAAAAGAATACATGCGGCAGGTAGTTTCTTTTTCTCCCTGAAAACTTTAATTTAGGTTGCATTCTTCTGCTTGGTTTGTGACCTTATCTTATTTGTTTTCTCAATTGTAGGTTACTGAGTTAAAACCTGAGTGGCTGGTAGAAATAGCTCCTCACTATTATCAGATGAAGGATGTTGAAGATTGTATGTTCCTCACTTTGTCTGTGTGTGTTTGTCTTGCGTTTGCTATCTCAGTATCTGTATCTGCTTGCATGTTTACCCTTGCAATTATTAATATGTTTCATAACTGTTGTTTTTACCACATGTGTCAAACAGCTACAAAACATTTGTCAATGTCTGATTGGGTAATCACGTGAGCCTATGGGTTCTTGTTGTGAGATTTCTCTCTGCTTCTTTGTGCTTCACAAGCTTTTGATTTAGTTGGTAAAAAGTATTGCTCCCTCGATCCCCCAAAAATAGTGTCACTTGCCTTTATTTTTGTCCTGAAAATACAGCCCCATTTTTTAGATTGGCTATAACTTCAATTCAAGTGATTCTATGGTGGCACTGCTTGTCGTCCCAACTTTTTATCCTAGTAATAATCGGATGAAATTCTAACAGAATAATTGAGATAAAACTTGCTAGATTTTTAAGTTTGGAAGGTTTTTTTGTTGTATCAATAAGCCAGGAATGAAGCTTTGAAATACGATTCATTTAATACAATAAATCTTTGTCATGTCCTACCCAAATCTCTAGAGACAATTTTACCGTGGAATTTTCAAACAGAGGTCCTCTTGGATGGTAGAAATGGATTGCAGTGACAATTTATTTCTTATTTATATCTTCCCTTGTAACCTAAGGGGGGATTTAAGTAGAATGCAGTTTTATCACTTATGCAGACCAAGTTTTTTTCTTTTTTTTATATAAAAAAAATTAGACCAAGCTTTGTTATGTTATCTCCACAGATTGCTTAAAACAGTCTTTTATACGTTTGGAGAGCATGTATTCAGAAGCTTCCCATAGATCGTCTTCATGTACATGTCGAAAGAGTCCGGAGCAACTTTTCTGTGATTCTAGAAAAATCATTTCTTTGCCTGAAGCTTTTATTACGCAATGTGTCTTATTTGCATTGAATTTTGAAGCTGGAAGCTTTACTTATCTGAACTGAAGAAGTCTTCCTTGTCCATAATTTAGAAATGATGGCTATGTGCTTGATGCAAGACATTTCTTTTGCAGCGGCTTCGGTGAAAATGCCTCGAGGAGAAGGTCGGGCCACTAAGGATTGAGATTACTGTGCGTGGGAGTCAGGAAGATGGGGCATTACCCAAGGAATAGAAAATACTGTAAATACATTTTTGTAGATTTGTCTTAGGGACTCGACTAAAAGATCTGATATAATTTTCTTATCAGGTGATCAAGCTTACTAGGTGTAGTTGTAGTTTGAGTTGATAGTTCCAAAGAAAAGTATGTTTCATAAGAGCTTGCAAAAAGAAGGGTCAGAACTTGTGGACTTCAATTATGCAAGCAAGGAACAATCTGAATTGTATTATTAGTGCTGTATACGTTTGCTTTATCTCGCGAATATGATTACAATCCAAAAACTTTTTCGATCATTGAATTAAAAAGTTCCAAAGTTTTGCTCGCGGCTGGTCTGTACATTTTTGCTGCTGCATCCTGTTTCTTTCCTGCAAACCACGATCTGATGGATGCCTCTCGGTCAAAATAGCTGATGTATAGTTTTCCTGTATTGATGACCTGGTGTGATCGTGTTCATGAACCTCGCAGGACTGTGAGCTCAAGTATTTCCTTTTTAGGTTGTCATTCCACTTGATGATCTAGTGTGCCAATGTTAAATTTCGGATGAAATATTCCAATTGCTTCAATTCTAGGGGGTTCTTTATCATATCTAAGAACCGCATTTACGTGATGGTTTTAACAAGATTTTCAGCAACAAATTATACTCCTGTCCCATAATAATGAGTGCCACCCAAACAGGACACTGATAATTGGGTATTTGTAGTTTGGTAGCGATATTTTCTACCAACCTGGTGACTAGAATTTTATGATTTGATGAACCAAATACATCTGTTTGCGAGAAAGAATAGCCTTTCTGACTGTAATCGACTCCATATAAAATGAGTCTTATTCATGTTTGAAAAAAAAATTAAAAAATGTACTACCGAAGTCCATTTCAAGCTATACAGTTTAATTTTTCGATCAAATCAACGACATTTCAAATTCATATTCAGATATGAATTAATAAAATTTTGAGTTGATTTCAGATCTGGGTTGAGATATTGTTCAGTAGGTAGGACTGTTATTTTGATAAAGGGATAAAATAGTAATGGTGGGATCAGGAATCCGAGTTGGTGTAATATCGGGTAATATGGTACTGTTCATGAGTTGAGTTGGAGTTAGATG
>JAOTQG010105237.1:0-12842 GCA_025631175.1 Iris virginica
TCACATCACATTCAAACCTTTCACATCATAAGGGCAATTTAGTCTTTTAGTTCATAAACTCATATCATGTCATATTCAAATAGTGAACAGTGCAATATCATCATATATCGCATTCCTGATGTGACCCTTATTCATATATACACATATACATATAAGTCTTTACACATACAAACATATACATATACACATGCATATATACATATATACATATATACATCTATATGTATGTAGATATGTACTCCAAACTTATGTATATATGTACTCCACATGTATGCATTTGTGTCAATGTGTGTGTGCATATGCGGTATAAAGGCACACTTGATATGTGCAGCTCTAATATGATACTTGTTTGTGGTCTTGTGTAGATAAGAATTTATATACCATAAGGGCAGTACCATTTGCTGATGTGCGGTCCATACGACGGCATACTCCAACACTTGGGTGGCAGTACATTATTGTGGTTTTGTCATCAGGTATGGCGACAATAGTTGGATGTGTTGAATACGTGAATATATAATCATCTTCTCTTTAGAGGAACTTGGGGGTATTGTTCAATAAAAAACTTGTGATTAATATTCTAAGTTCCTTTTCCATCCGCAGTCAATTTTTTTGAGAAATAGATCATTACCAATTTTGTAATACTTGAAGGGATAAATTATCACTTGTAGTACCATGTCGTGCGATTGTTTATGTCCGAAGATGAATAAATATAAATCCTCCAACTAGAAAAGTAAATTTTTTACCTTGTAAATATCATGAAGTAATCCGAGAGAGTTTAACCTCACAACATAGAATTGCAGTGCCTGATATTACCTTAAATAACAAACAATAATGTAGGGAACACGCTAAATATCTGAAAATTAATCAGTGGAATTCAAAATGCGAGAGTTCGGGTTTACTTAAAGAGAAAATGCTAAGAGTAATATATAGAATCCCAAGGTTGGAACCAATGAGATATGGGGTAAAGAGGTACTCCGGAAATCCAAAGGTAAAAGACATTTAGCCGTGTGGTGGAGTGTTGAAGTCGAGAAATTAGTCCTAGAAAAAGGAGGAGAAATATTAGAAATCAGAACATATAGGATGATCTGAAGTATAGAAGAAGGGGGTTGATGTGACATTTAGGTCTCTAATCAACTCCCTATTTTACACATTTCATTTTTTAATATTTCAAAATTTTCCTTCCCCAATTCTCTAATATTACGAATTCTTTCCCCATTCGACCCAATTCTTTCCACATTCCACCCGATTCTTTTCATATTTCCTTAATTTTCAAATAATACATTAAAAAAAATGCACCCCACGTGCCTATGGGCAAGGGTATACCTCGTACATATATACCAGAAAGCAAATAAAGAAAGCCATTAGAGAGGCCAAGTGCAATGCATTCAATGACTTCCATAAAAAATTACTCCCTTTGCTCCAAAATTGACACATTGATTTAAGTAAACCATTTGCCGCAAATAATAATAGTAATAATAATAATAATAATAGGAATAATAATAATGATGATGGGGGTGGTGATGATGATGATGATAATAACAATATAATAACAATAATATGTGAATACAAATGGCTAGTAGACAAAAATCTTCCTTTTGCTCCTAAAATGACAAGTTTTCAATGTGAAAACTTATTTTGGACCACCCTAAACAGAAATAGTGGACATTTTGTTTATAATGGAAGGAGTAGATAGAAAAGATACGGAAAAGATTATATACAAACTTGCAAAATCAAGGAGGTAAATGTGGGGTTTCATCGAGGTAAAATATATTAAGGATAAAGATTCACGACCAAGGATGAAGAAATTAGAGAAAGATGGAAAGTATATTTTGAACAATTATTATACGAGCAACATGTAGGACCTGGTCATAAACGAACATATTACTACATCTATTTGTAGAATGAGCGAGTGGAAGATGAAGTTGCCTTAAGAAAGATGGAAAGTTAGGAAGGCATTAGGAGCGGATGGAATTACCATTGAGGTAAGCCTGATAGATGTGAGAATATATTGGCTAGTAAAAGTGCTTATAATTTTAAGATGTGAAAGAGGACGCTCGATGAATGGAGCAAGAGAATTATAGTATTAATATACAAATATAAAGTTTATAATGAATCACAAAGTGAAGCTTTTGAAAAGAATAAATGAAAATTGAATAAGACGGGAGATGAAAATATTGGAGAATCAATTTGGATTTATGGGAGGAAGGTAGACTAATTTAAATGCTATCTACTTATTAAGTAGATTGATGGAACTATGCAAAGAAGGAAGAAGGAAAGAAAGATTCATGCATGGTTCTTATTGACATAGAGAAGGCATTTGATAAGTTCCTATATAGTTATTTTGGTGAGCGTTAGAGAAAAAAGGGGGGTTAAAGTGAGATACATTGAGGTGAATTAAGATATGTGCAGTTGAGTGGCAAGGTTAGTTAGAACTTCAGTGGGAGAGACGAGTGAGTTCATAATTCCTAGATGATTACACCAAGGATCGGTCTTAAGTCTTTATTTTGCCTTAGTGATTGATGGATTAACCAAATTTACAAGTGATATATTGTGGTACATGTTGTTTGCAGATCACATTGTTCTTATGGACTTGTGATAATCTAGAGAAGTATAGAGCTGATATAGAGCTCAGGGGTTTAAAATAAGTAGGAGTAAAACTAAATATATAAAATGTAATGTTAATGGTAACATGAGTGTTAATGGAGATAATGTTAGGTTAGATTGGGAAGAAATACCACAAAGGAAATTTCAATAGTTAGACTTAATCACCAAGGATGGGGAGGTAGAAGAGGGTGTTACTCATATAATAAAAGCAGACCCCTTGAAATAGGGAATTGGATATAGAGTTTTATGTCAGCAATATGCACCCATTAAGGTTAAAGGAAAATTTAGTAGCAAGGAACTGAATCTTGGTTACTCAGAATGAACATATCAATAAGGCTGAGTATTGCAGAAATATAAATGCGAAAATTGCTGTGTAGTAAAACTAGGAAAGAGAGAGTCTGTAAGCCGTAAGGAATGTATTTGGGAGACAGTAATAATCTAGTCAATAAAATCGACTAGATTATCAAAAAAAAATTCTTAAGATGGCATTTCTTCTTTTATCAAAAATAAATAATCTAGTCAATAAAATGAGAAAATTGCTTAAGATGGTTTGAACACTTGCAACGTATGCCTTATTGCACCTGTTAGAAAGTGATGACACCACTATTAAATATTAACCAGGGATGTGATCGAAATGGTTCAAATTCAACTCGAATTTGACTCAGTTCGACTCGTGTTCGATAGTCGACTTGAGTTCGTATTTTGGTGTTTGTTTAAATCTCAAACAACTTGAGTTCAACTCATTTGTTCAACGAGTTTGATCGCGAACAATTCGTTTGAACTCGGTTCGAGTTTTTTTGTGAACAACTTGAGATTTTTGGGTCTTATTATTCCATTTTTTCTATTAAACAAGTGAGGAACTTGTTCTTGAACAACTCGATGTATTGGGGTAAAAAAAACTTGAGAAACTCGAAAATTTGAGTTTGAACTCAAACACGGATCGAACTCGGTTGTTCGCGGAATGAGTTTATCTGTTCATGTAGTTAACCAATGTGATTTATGAAGACTTAAGGTTGATTTGAGTTGAAGGCATTCTGTAGTTTTCTTAACTAATCTGAAAAGAAGACAGGTGAAAAGTTGTTTTGTACTTTGATTTCCATGTTTTGCAAAAGGACCACAGTTCTTATAAGTTGTATCCTTATTAACAGCCTTCTAATTGTGCTTTCTAAATTAGTCACTTACAGTACTCAAAGTAGTGACTGGCCTGATCATTCATTGCGTCAATTATGGCCACTTGTGGACCATGTGAATAGGAAAAAGGAAAAGGAAGATGCTCCCTTCAAAAGCTAGTTAAAATTTGTTGAATTTCAGGAATCATTTGGTGGTCTGTTGAGTGGCTCAAAACATTCCATCTTATAGTTTGCTGCCTTAGGAAAGCTCCAGTTTCTTCATATAGGCAGAGTAGTTTTGGTTTATAGTGGTAGCAATTTCTTTGGCGATGTAATTACATTGGTCTTTCATTATAATCATATTCAAGCTGACTTTTAAAAAGCTGTTTTCGCCATTTGGTATGCTATATTATCCTTGCTTCATGAAAATATATTAGCATACGAATATTCTCATGGCATTTGGTGTTCACCTTTCTGCATACACTAAAATATGTGTTTGGGTAGGTACTGGTGTTGACTGAGTTTGTTGATCTTTAGTTTGTTGCTTGACTGGAATTTTATGCAGGACTAGCGTTTCCTCCCCTTTACTTTTACAATGGAGGAGTACGAGAGTTTCTTGCGACTGTAAAGCAACATGTGTTTCTTGTTAGGTTGGTTGTTTTTGATGATCAGATCTTTTCTGTTATAGTCTACTTCGAGTTGTTGGTTCCAATTAGCATTAATAAGACAATAACAAATTAACAAGACCTGTCATTTATTCATTCATGCATATTTCTGGGCGCTCAAGTAATGTTTAAGTTTGACTAAAGGTAATGCTCAAGTTTTGAGGACTGCTATGATCAAGCGACTATTTCAGTATTAATGAACCTTTATTTCTACTGGTTTAGTACACTTTTTGTGCTAGAAGCTTTCCAAACATTAGGCACGTTCCACATTTCCAGCCAGAATCACTCTCATATCCTTTTCTCATTATTCAAACCGAAATCCAAATGCTCTTCAGACATAAAGTCTTCACGGGTGTCAAAGCTCGCCCAAAGAAGCCCGTGGATTTGATTTCTGCCCATTGGTAGTAAGTGCTCATTTGGAAGCATAAATGGAAGCTGTCATCTGATGTGGATTGGGGTATCGCTTTTAGACATGCAAACAATAGGGTGTTACAATAATGGAGCTGGAACTTTACGAGAGAATGTATCAAAAAGATGATGATGAAGGATCAAATTAACATGAGCATGAAGGGGAATGAGTTCTTTGTTAAGGTTAATTGACTATTGTAACTGTATTGCCTGTCATAGTATGCCTGTGCCGTGTTTTGTATCTTGCTTGTTACTGTGTGAACCTTTGAAGAGAGTCCAAAATTTGTTTGCTGTAGTTCATTTGACACAACAGTTTCAGCGAAATGCTACTCGAATCCAGCCCGTTTGATTTTTTTCTCGTTTTAATTAATTATCTGTCCTTTCAGGTCTTCAGACGATGCAAATATTTTCCTTGTGAATGATTTTCAAGATCCTCTCCAGGTGCACTATGATTTTCGAGTTGCTTCTTTCGTTTTGTACAACCTGCATAACATCAACCTTGGAAAATTGTTTCTGTGAGCAAAGCAATACTTTTATCATAGCAAGAAATGACTTACAAGATTCATAACTTATCCATTCTATGGTACCTGGACTCGGCTACGAGGATCTGACTTGGGTGCGGATCTGAGTGTTGATCCTCCAAAATTATAAAAATTTACTCCAAATGTAGTGTAAAACAGCCACCCACATACCCACACCCACACCCACACCCATGTCGCGTCGTGCCTGACACGGGTACTAAGTGAAGGGTCCAATGTACCATAGTATCCATTCTTGTTCTCCGGATGCTTATCAATTGAGCAGGCTGTGAAAATTTTCTACCTACAGCCTTAAAACCACTTTCATCCCAATTTTGCTACTATGCACACTAAGACTGAATTCCATGTTTGGTTTTGTTCTTTCTAAACGTTGTAATAGTTCGTCCATCTCTCTCAAACTGTTGTTCCTCATTTCATTAGAAAATATGACACCTGGAGGCATGGACCATGTGCTGCTTATTTATTTTGTTTTACGTTTTTTTTTCTACAGAGAACATTGTCTTCGTTGGAGCTTCCTAGGGTTTCTGTTGCAAGTGGTCCTTCCTCATCCACCCTGTCCCCGATAGAGGGAAACCAAGAGAAGACTGATGTGGGTACTTTTGATGGACGCCTAAGTAGAACTCAGCAAAACGGGAGGCATCGGCAAAAAAGTCAAGATCCTGCTCGTGATATTTCAATTCAAGTTTTGGAGAAGTTCTCCCTTGTGACCAGATTTGCTCGAGAAACAACTTCCCAGCTCTTTCGAGAAAATCATAGCGAAGGCTTTGGCTCTGAGAGAAGGAATAATCACCATTCTTCCTATGACCAGCCTACCGGCCAGGAACCCGATCATGTTCAAAAAGTTCCAGATGAAGCTCCTGTAGCCTCTGATCCTCTGGAGGTAATTTTGGTTCCCTGTATCACCTTGTAGACTCAAATGCTCTTAAGGATGATCATGGCCAATGACTGAAATCCTGGACTATATTCAGGAAACACATTATGCAATACATTTAATGGAAGATGGTAATATGCTTTGTTTTTGTTGAAGTAAACGAGTGTACCTAGACTTTTGAGCATTATACCATGTATTAAATAACTTATGCCTCCTTCATCCACATTCTATACAATTTACTGAGATATTTGAGGGGAGCAGTTAGTAAATGTCCCAAGAATGTTTATTGAAAGGTAAGACTGTGTAGTTTTGAACTTGTCTTATTTTCTGATTATATGCTTGTCCATGGATGCTATTTTTCCTATCTTCGACATGCTACGAATATATCCGAGTCTGAATAATAGCTTTGTGTTATAATACTATTGTAATACTCAATTCCTTCTACTATCTTTTGGCTTTGTATGGCTGAATCAGTTCTTGGCTAGTGACTTTGCTGCTCTTGCTTAGTTTTTGGGTAAGGTAACTAGTTTGTATACCAACTCTACAGTCTGCACTATAGAAAATATATGTGGTGGGATTATTGGGAATATCTTGAAAACATGCTTGCCATTATTGTGCCTGATTGGGATTTAAGATGGATGGAAAAGTCTTTGAGATTGAAAATTTAGATCCCATGTAGAGAAACTACATGGCTTTTTGCCATCTTTTCAATCTTTCATTTCAGTAAACTTTTATTGTAAAGAGTGTCTGATGCAGACCTCTGTCCTTTCTAAACAGAAAAGCCCATATAGGAAAGAAAATCATGACGAAGCCGTTACGAATGTGGGAAGTTTTGAGCTTATCAATTCTAAGGAGGTATCAGAAGGAGCCTTTGGCTTTTATTGAGCTTACCAGTGGTTGTTCCTTTCCTTTTACTATCTGATTCTTCTCCCCGTGGAAACTTATCTGGTGTCAATGGTACTTCATGTCAACGTGCATACAAATAATTAACCAGATATATGATATTTTTGATAGAAGCACGTATCACAGTGAATCACATGCTAATATGGTTAATATTTCATCACTAGAGTATCATATCCATGCAACCTCTCCTAGCTGGTTAGCAATAAATGTTATGCTTTTGTGATGACGTAAGACTGATGCTTTTCAACATTTGTCTTGACGTTGGGCTAAGTGTTAATGATTTAAAAGATGAATTTTTTAAGATGATGTGGCCGCCAGATAAGTGCAGGTCATTGGCGGGATGACTTCCATTGACATCCGTGATTGGGTGAGATGGTTTCCATGGATTTGAACTTTGACAATGAAGATCTCTAGATGCTTTTCTTTGGCTGTGGCATATTGGTTCAAAAAAATTGTCCATTCCTTTTCCAAGAGGACCATCATGGTTCCTTGTGGAACAGAAACTCCCAAACAGGCCAAAACTCATTTCTTTTCCAACCACCCCACCCTCAGCAGTCCAAAGTTTCCTAGGTGTCTAATCTGCCCAAACTTGCAAAACTTCTTTGTAGGCTTGTGAAAGAATTCAATCTATTGAACTCAAGAGAATTTGATTGAATGTGAACTTGCGTGGGAATACAACAATATTGGCATACTTATGGATTATCATGCCATGCAATTAGTGGTGCAATACTACTCACTGTAGTAATTAATAAACCCTATCTAATTCTCATCCTGCAAAGTAGGTTGAGGTGGAATTAGCTCTTGGAGATGTAATTTCTTCTATCTTTTTGGATTCATAAATGTAATGGATTATTTATATTTATCAAAAGTACCAACAAGATATCATATGATTGTCCTCTCCTCTCAATAAGATTTCATGGTTTCAACTATGTATGTCATTAATATTGTTCTGTCCTTTGGCAGGTTGATAAATTGACATTAGTGTGGGGAAAACCGCGTCAGCCTCCCTTGGGGCCCGAAGAGGTAAATATGTGCTTCATCTTATGAATGATGGATTTGCCCAATGTCAGCAACTTTCTGAGGTTGTATTAAGAATGAAAGATACATTTCTCTCTTCTTTGTTAGACAAAACCTTCATTGGCAATTGAATGCATTTTGCTACTGTCATCAAACAAACAATTTAGGAGTGGAATAGATGCGTATATGGAGGAAAATTAAGGAAATTATCATAGTTTTTTTTAACTAAAAAAGGATGAGAAGAAAGTTAAGCAGATTTTGTTTTGAGATGGACTTACTTAGCATATTTGTGCAGAAAATTGGAGAATGAAGAACTTTTGATACTTTGCTAGATGCTTACTTTCTGCTCTTAAATATGTTAGGCTAGAAATTTCTGCGAGGGGGTCACCAGCATCCTTTGTAGAAAAATGTAGAATGAAGAGTTCTCGAGACATTTCTTTCATTAGATTAGATGCTTACTCTCTGCTCTTCAACATATTAAGCCAGAAATGTTTGTGAGGGGATCAAAACTTTTACTCTCTTCCTCCCAATACTACCTACCTACACAATTAAAGTAAAAAATTGAAGAAAGTATATATATTGACAATATTGTAACGACATTTAAAACTTTTATTGCAAAATTTGAATAAAATTAGCACCTCTTCAAAAAGAAAATAAAGTTAAAAGTTAACTCTTAATTAAGAAAGAATCTATTGTATAAAAGGGCTCATGATGTGGGATTTAGGGTGTGCCACTGAGCCTTTGGAAAAAATCATTCTCAGCCATTGATTCTTCTTTTCATTTTCCCCATTTTTCATTTTTCCACATTTTCATTTTTTTAAATAATACATTTAATTAATAAAAGAAACTGCACCACATGTGCCCAGGGGCACGGGTATACCTAGTGTAGCATAAATGACAGTTTGTACAGAAATAATTGGCAAATCAAATGTTGTTCAAAATTCACATGTGATATAAATATTTTCATTAAAAAAGTGGGTTAAGTAATCCAATTAATTGGAAAAGAGTTCATCGATTACAAAGTTTGTAAATTCACGGTACTAAAGTGAATGCTCTAAATCACCATTAGAGATATCTCATGCATTTAATTAATTTGTAAGGAACTTTCTGGGATTGGGAGGCATGCTAAGAGAATATATGAATAAATCTATTATGTGGAGTAATAGCAACTGGTCACTAGTTGGGGAATGGCGCTGTGACCTTGACCATATTAAAGCTTGTAAAGCTACACGTTCTGTATATTTGAGCCCTCCGAGCCGTCCAGAAGGGCACATCCCAGTCAAGGAAGGAAAGGAAACAAAAAGAACAAGAAAATCCGCATGTATTAAGCGCCTAAGTTTTCAGATTCTTTTTGCAGTGGGCCACATTCATGGATTCTGAAGGCCGAGTGATGGATTCAAAGGCTTTAAGAAAGAGAATTTTTTATGGGGGAGTCGAGCACAATTTGCGGAAAGAGGTTTGAATATTGTGGTGTTATTACTTACTATTGGCTTAATGTTTCTTTTTTTGGTACTAATGAATTTGACTTCTTGTTTCAGGTCTGGTCATTCCTATTGGAATACCATTCATATGATTCGACATATGCAGAGAGGGAATATCTTGTGGCAGTAAAGAAGTCAGAATATGAGACGATAAAAAACCAGTGGCAGGTCTGTGATTATTCTTTACTAGTAATTTTCGGACAACTAAGAAATTGCCTGTTTATGAAATATTATAATGTGTTGCTTGCGGGAACTATGAATGCTAAAATGGCTGTGATGCTAAAAAAGGATAAAATCAATTACCATATGTGAGATAGCATTAGTAATCTCAGGGGGTGTTTGTTTATTTTAAGTGGTGAAAGCTGAATACTGAATAAACAACTGAATCAGTATGAACGATTTAGAAGCAACTTCTGACTGCTGAATACTGAATTTCTTTGATCGTTTGGTAAATGAACTGAATGAGTTGTCTAAATATAGATCTATTACATTTTTACCCTTCATAAGAGCAAACATCAAATAAACTTCTTTTTTCTACTTGAACAAATCAAGAAGAGACATGTAAGAATACCTTACAAAGTAGCCGCATGGATTGGGGAGCTGCTTGTACACAAAGAAGAAACATCAGATAACTTCACAATACTATCAATTGGAAACAGAAAAAGGAAAGGAAAAGAAAAGAGGTCATTAGCTATCAAAGAAGCAACAAATCGTTTCAGAACTCTAACAAAGCGCATTCCCAATTTCTCTTTTATTTTTATTCAACAAAATCAACTATTACAAACCCAGATTCACCATTTTTGTTTACCGACATCAACTATTCCAATTATAAACCCAGATTCTCGTTTCAAATTTCAAAGGTCTTTGGGTCAAAACCCAGGAAAGGGGAAGAAAGTGCACCTATTGGCAAACCATCTGAAGAATCAAGACTCGTGATGTGAACATTGTCGACCTTTAAGGAGGTCCGGTGGATGATGCCAGTGAATCAGGAAGGGCAACGGAGACAGCGAGGGAAGAGGGCGTGACGACGACGTTGCCTGATAGAAACTTTGGTGATTTGATCTCGAGAGAGAGGGAGAGGAGAGAAGGAGACAGAGGGCATGAGTGGAATTTATGAAATTCTAACAGGGATAAGTTTGTCCAAATATGGTTCAGATAAGCCTCAGCTTCAATTTTCAATCTGGACGGGCCTGTGATTTTAATTGCTGTTCAGATCTGGTCGGTTGTAAATTCTAAACAGGCTGAATACTGAAAGATCTGGCCGAATTGGACTTTCAAGTTGTTCAGACACTTGATGAGTGCAAACAAACACCCCCTCAGTGCATAGGATTAGAGCAAATATTTGGTTGGAGTTTGGCAAGTACGTTGTAGATCAGCAAGTGCACTAGCTTGTAAGCGTGATTATGTCAACGCCAACAACAAATATACCCGAGGTTCTGGAAAGTGCTTTTGAATATTAAGAACTAAGAAGAAAATCTGTCATCCTTCGATGTTTAACATCCCAATGTTCGGGACGGAAGCCAGTAAACACTGGTGCTCCAATTGAAAATAAAATGAGAGAATATGGCATAAGATACTGGGAAGAAGAGATGACTTCCAGCTACATTTATTCGTTCGGAAGGTAGAATGCGAAGAACTTAACGCATCGGTTAGTAGGTTTAATATTAACCAGCCTAGAACCAGGGGAAGATCAAAACCGACATGGTCATCAATAGTAAATAAGGATAAGAATGAATGGGGCATGTGTGATAACTTAAATGGATCAAATTGAACGGCTAAAATATATTCACGTAATGGAACCAGGTGAAGGTGAATGGGACACATGCTTAGTATAGTAAACAAATAAATTTTGTTTTAATTGTCTAAGAGAGTAACTGCTACTACCTCCTTCCCACTTGAAGTGTTACTGTTTGACTTGACGACTTTTGGCACTCAAATTTAATCATGAATTACTTTTTTCCCCTCAAAACTTATGAAAATGAAACTTGTAGTATTTTCCATATATTTCGTAAAAGTTGTAATTTTGTTTGCTCAAAGTAAATTAGAGATTTATAAAAAACCATTTGAATGTTGGTCGAATTGACCATAAGAAAAAAAGTGTTAACTCTTCAAGTGGGATTGGAGGGAGTATTAGATTGGAGTGTATTTCTAGTGTTCAGCACTTTTTACATTGAGATACTCCATAAATGTGAGTTCTAAGTATTGTATAATGCGAAAAATGGATAAATCTGGCAAGACTAATTGATAATGATCATATTGGATTGTCAAATCATTGAGCACATTCGTCAATTAGTTGGACAATAGGACTTGTCAAGGCAAGTCAAAACAACCGAAAATGATGGGGTAATGCTGTTTCAACTTTCCTTATGTTTTGTTGAATCGTTATCTCCTCTTCAAAGTTATATACCTCATCTTTTTATGCAATATTTTAGCATTATCCAACAGTTTTCATCTTTTCTTCAGAGCATCTCCCCAGAACAAGCAAAAAGATTCACTAAATTTAGAGAAAGGAAGGGCCTTATTGAGAAAGATGTGGTAAGCACTACACTACTTTCAGCATATAAATGTTTCATCAGATGAAATTGACCTTCTTATATGCAAATAGTTTGAATCTTTTTGTCTGCTGGTTTTCAAGGTAAGGACGGACCGGTCACTCTCCTTCTACGAGGGGGACGACAATCCCAACGTGAATATTTTACGGGATATACTTCTGACATACTCATTCTACAACTTTGATCTTGGATATTGTCAGGTATTTAGCTCCATTGTTTTAGGACTTTGACATTCTTATTTATAAATTTAAAAAGAATGAAGTTGTGAAGCTGCATCTGACCAGCATTTCTTTCTTATTATACTCCGTTCATTGCGGGCAAAGAGTCCACTATTCCATTTTGGGACGTTTCATTGAAAAGAGTCCACTTTAAAAAATTAACCTATAAATATTTCATTTATTATTCAAAAATTTCTTTTATGTTCATAATATTATAGTTCTCTAATATATCATGGAATTTTATTGTATAAGTTCAATACATTTTATAAAAGATATGATATGAAGGAGTAGAAGTACAAAATTCACAAGTTTGACTTTCAAACGTGGATTCTTTGCCCAGGGAGGGAGTAGTTTCCAAGCATCGTGTGATCATCTTTCTCTCATCTCAAAACTCCTTTTGCATATGAGAGAGAGAGAGAGAGAGAGAGAGAGAGAGAGAGAGAGAGAGAGAGAGAGAGAGAGAGAGAGAGAGAGA
>JAOTQG010105248.1:0-12841 GCA_025631175.1 Iris virginica
TTTCTGAAACACCAGTAGAACTGTTTGTCCCCAAAACCTCAGCGTCTCTTTTGATAGTTTCAGTGTCCGGCCAACTCAGAAAGCAGCTTTGGGTATTCTTTCTAGAGATTCTAGCTTGAGCAGGAACTGGAGGAGAAGGACGTACCAACGCCTCGATGGCCGAAAGACCGCCATGAAGGTAATTTGAATGGGAGCAGTCGATAGTGGGTCGGATTGGTATTAAGAATTTAAATATATAAATATTAAAATAAAAGTATTAGAATTAATATATGATAATGAGGCGTGAGTAAAAAATTAGAGGCGATAAGTAATAAGGATATTTTTGTCAAAATCGGAGGCGATTTTAAAAATTGTAAGGGCAATAAATAGCAACCCAGAATACAAATTAGTCAACGAGCCAGCCCAATCTATAATACAAGTTAAGGGGGAGCCCAATCTATAATACAAGTTAAGGGGGTGAGACTCTCCTCAAATAAATAGTACTATTTGAGCACAAATTTTGAGGACCAAACTTTGAGGGAGTGATTGGGATTAGTTAAAAAATATATCTTTATGTGTGGGTGTGTGTGTGTGTAGGGGGAGGGGGGACAAAGAATATGTGTGGGTAGGTGTGTGTTGGAAAGAGAGAGAGGGGTGATGAGGGAGTGTGAGTGGGAGGTGGGTTGGGGTGTGTGGGAGAATGTGTAATTTTTTTTATTTTTTGACTTAATTAATTAAAAAATATATGTAAAATAATATATATTTTTATAATTAAAAATATACATATAATTTTATTTTTTAATATTTTGATACGAGGGCACGGGTTAGTGTGATGATTGCAGCATTTAATTTTTGATGATTACACTTAAAAGAGAATACTAGATTAAAGTTTAGATGATCTTTAGATTAAATACTAGATGAATATGTATAATTTTTAGTATTAATTATTTAATATATTTTTACTATATATATAAACTAATACCATAAATTATTATACTTCTTCTAATAAACTTGAACACTAAACTGAAGCCTTCTTTCAAAGGAGGAAATATCAGTTTTTTTTTTAAATGTGAAAAATCAAGTATCATTATATCTCTCAAAAAAATAATTATAATCTATCTTATGTAAAACATATACAACACCAACCAAAAACACCCCAAAAATAGAGTTGAAGTTTGGGAGATGTGATAGACATTCTTAGATGTTCCCTGAGATCACACTTTTTGTGATCTAATTGATCAATTTTGGTTGATTTTTTTTTATTTTGTTGTAATTGTAATCTTAATCCATTAGTTTTCATTCTATTTTGTTTTAAATCGAGATATTGATTTCTTTTTTTGTTTATTTATTTCTTAAGGTTACCTGCAATTTTAGTAATTAATACCATTTTATCTTGATTATTCTTATAAATCTAAATTATAAGTCTAAAATCAACGTTTGTAGTTGGAAATTAAAGAGTCAAAAATACTTGAATGTTGCAAATATTCATATATTTGACTCTTCAATTAGCTAGACCTTTCGGCTCTTGATCACTACATTCAATTTTTCAACTAATTAGATCTTAATTAATAATAAATTAATCATATATACTATAAAATGTGCATTATAATTATAGAATTAATGTATTTTATACATATATATTAGCTAACTTATATGATATATAATTAATGGTAATACTAGCTTAATATGCATAGCATATTTTTAATTAATTATTCAATTATATCTTTCTTTTTAAAAATTATTTTCTTACCGAATTCGGAGAAATTTTATATTATTCTTTTATAATAATTTTCAAAAAGTTCTATTTTACAATAATTTACACCAAATATATCAATACAATACTTCAATCAAATTTAAATATATATTCATTTGAGATAAATGCAAAATATAGATTTTTTTAATATAAAATAATAAATACAAGATCTCATTCAAAAATTAATTTTAATAACATTTCATTTGTAACAAGGGTTGAAACCTAGTGTGATATAAACGCAAGGCCAATCCATGCATTGGCTTTAAACACATAATGCACATAATAAATACATAATGCACATAATTTATGTTATGTGCATTATTTATAATCTTTATGTGCATTATGGGCACTCCTTGTTAGTAGTGCCTAGTCACTCCATATAAAAATTGGTGATTATATGAAAAGGTTAGCCATATAGGAAAAGCTGGTTCAAAGTCATTCATGCCTACCATGCTTGCTTAGTTAATTTTGATGAGTCGTCACAAAGTAATGGTTCAAGTTTTGAGACATCGTTGTTGCTTGTGGCAGTTCGATCTTCCGTAAAACAAATCTAATTTTGATATCAAACTTTCCTCGCGAATTTTCCCTGCAGATCATATCGACACAAGGCATAGTTATAAAGTTCCAGGAGCGTTCCAAGTAGTATTGTAATAGCCTATAAGCTGTGTTTAGATAGCAGGAAACTGCAGGAAAGGAAAGGAAAATAGGCAACTTCATACAACCTTCAGGCAACTATTCCTTACTAGATTTTATATTTCTACTTTTGAAATGCATGTACAATCGTATCATGGGAAACTGATATGCAAAACTATAGCTTCTTTCAATCAAAGAGTACCTGCAAAACCTAATTCACTAGAGTCAACTCATTCTTGCCCGTTGACTCGAGTATGCTTTCCTTTCCTCTAGTTCACAAAAATCTATAGCAAAAACAAGTTTTCCAAATGCTGGAACTGGCCCAGTTGGCCAAATCTCTGAATTTTGATCAGGAATTAGAAAATGTAACTGAACTATGTGCTCTACACAGTTTGCTGGACAACTATATATGCAAGCGATGGAACAGGATAGTCCCATCGGCTCGTTAGGGTAGGAATACGAAATCAAATTCACTAAAGCAACAAAGCTATGTACAATAATAGATGTGATATATGAAACATATATCAACAACAAATAAGTTTCAATAATGGAAAGTATATTAACACCTGGTGCTGTTTCTGTTTAGCTATAGAAAGTTGACTATGCACTCCAAAATTTGATAGAATTCCAAGATTACATTATCTTCTTTGGAAGTTGAGATATTTGATGCTGTAAGCAAATACAAAGCAGAAGATGACTGCGAAACCGATGTGGGCTAGGGCAACATATCCAAGGAAGCCATATTCGAATCCTAAGAAATCTTTGAGGTATTGTTTTACTTGTATGGAACCTTGCTCCGGTACCTCAACTAGATTAGTATTTTGACCCAATTGAGACGTAATAAGTCCGTATAGTGTCCATGCCACCGGAGAGCCCCAGTAATACCACCTCCACCATATTGGAATTTGCTGCAAATGTTCAAAAAAGAAATAAACAAATCAGATCTCTTTCATGTGCAAAACTTTTAACGCTGATATCCAGAAGGACCAGAACTACAAAAACGAATGCAACTTCTAAGATTTTACGTCTACTGTGTTTTTGTTTCTTTGAAATGAGTGGGCTTGTTTGTCCTAAACTATAGAGTAATCTGAGCAATACTATAGAAACTAATGGATTTGAGATCGTCAAAAGCAAGTGGTTGGTGCCTCAACTAATCACGAAGAACATTTGGGGTTCCTTTCGTAGATGGCTGCTTATGCTTTGCAAGGACATTGTTTTTCAAAACTCTAGTTAGTACATGGATCTGGTCTACATGTGCCCTGAGATCACATTTTTAAGCACCCACTTTTACAAAGTAAACATTCTTTTTAAAGTAACTAAAATTCATAAGATTCAGAAACACTTTAAATACTTACAAACATCATGAAATTCAAATTTCGCCTTGTGACATGCTAGGTTCTGACTATAATATACTAATATTAATGGTTGGATTTTTGATAAATAACAAGGCATTTTATACCTTCTAAAAAATACAAATTACAGTATTTTCAGTTCTTGAGTGATTCAATGAATGGCAATTCAGGCTTCGACCATAGCCACATATACCAAACCCACGTTAAGCTTTATGTAGTGTTTACTTGCTTTATGATAGGAATTACACCAAGAATCGAAGTAAAAGAAATACCATTTGATTAAATGACTGTAGTTACTTGACATTAGAGTTATATGCAAATAGATGGAGTTTTGTTTCCCGTGTATGAAAAACTATACTAATGAATTATGTGAAATATCTCAGTGCTATTGGTTAGGTGACTTACCCCTCTGGGAATGAGGAAACCAGAGAACAAATTCCACAAGGTGAGGAAGAATGACATTGTAATGGCAGCTATGTGGAAGTTCGGAGTGAGCGCCACAAGCATCATCCCGTAAAAAGTGAAATACGCAAAGCACATAAATACGAAGAAGTAGAACCATAAGAACTTTTGAGGTTGCCAATCAAATCCTATCATCGGGTAGAGTAGAATAGTGTAAAGAAAAGTTTGGATGGAAACATAAATAAACTCAATTGCCACCTGCAAGAAACAACATAACTGAAAATTATTTTCTTCCCAGCATGCTCTAAATTTATCCCTCATATACGCAATAAAATAAGTTAATGGTTTTTGTAATGATAATTACCTCTAACGATAGAGATTGGATAAATGTGACAATACCAAATGAATACTCCCTCTTTTCCATGTAAAGAGTCCAATTTTTAACTTTTTTGGTAAATTTAGTTAAACTTAAACCGGTTATATACATAAATCTACTTATTCTTATACTCCCTCCATCCCAAATTGAGGGTCAGTTTTGGGTCAATTTGAATTATTTCCGGATAGATATTTGATTAGGTCTTAGCCATACTTTCAAAATTGTTGCAACACAAAAATTATGAAATTCAGTGTAGTTTCCAAATGTTATAATTTAATTGGACCAACTTATTAAAATAAAACATTAATTTTGGGAAAATTGACTCATTTTGGGGCAAAATATTGACGCTCATTCGGGGACAGCAGGAGTAAATTTTACAAATTTGTTTTTCATTGCATTTCCAATGTAATTTTAAATGAATGGATTTTCATCTTCTTAAGATCAGTTAAATTTTGATTTGGTCATATGTTGACTTTTAAAAAAGCAAAGAGGACTCTTAGGTTGAATAAAAGGGAGTATCATATTTACGTTTATATTTTTCTGCATGACATTTATTAGTACTGAGTCCAATTGATGGACTTCCACGACCCCTCAAGGCTGATTTTTTTTTTTTTCAAATGAGTCCAGTAGTTGGATGAAAAAAAGTATGAATATGGTATCCAAGATAGACCATTGTAGGCGTACTCCCCCCCCCCCCTCTTTTTTCCTATTTGGTTGGAAACCGAAGAAATACCCTCTCACCACTTCCAGAAAGAAGAAAAATCTTCAGCAAACTTTCAAGAAAGTGCATACATCGTAAAGTGAATAGTTTGATTTCATACCTGAGCAAATGCATAAGGCAATGCTGAAAACATCCCAGCTGCTCTTTCACGATAGAAGACAGTTCTCTCAACTGCCACAATAGCCTGCACTGAAGAGGTGTTGGTTCCTCCGAGAAACATGACAGCAGCATACATAGCACCCATTAGATTTGATAAATCTTGCTGTTTGTCCCTGGCATTATATCAAACTGTTAGAAAGCAACACACAAATGACCAAGCAAAAATAGTGTCCTTGCAACCGCATAGTCCGTTAAATCTGATATAACATTACTTACATTTTCTGCCCCTTTTTCCAGAAGATAGCTCCAAATAGAAGAGCAATTATAGTTGTCATGAAATAGCGAACAGCATTGTACTGTGGATGCCTCCAATAAGACCAGTGTTGTCTCCAGAAGCAAGCCTTGCATTGTGTGAAGAAGGATTGGGAGTATTTGGTGGGAAAATATAGGTCTTCTGACCCTGGAGCAGGAGTGCTTAGCTGTTCAATCAGTGCCTGATTCCTCCTGTGTGTGTGTGTGTGTGAGAGAGAGAGAGAGAGAGAGAGAGAGAGTTGGCATCCATGTACTGCATACTTGAATGGATCAGAGTTGGCATAAATTATGAGAAATAAGTACTGCGTACTTGTAAAGATCAGAGTTGGCATAAATTTCTGCGAAGTCAACATCAAGCTGAGCCTCGATTGCAGGAGAACTGACCTCCAGCATCCATGTAGCTGGATTCTGACCTTCTATAATCTTAGGAACACCTGGAATGGACTGAAATTGCTACTGTATTAGCTGAGAGGGACAACTAACTACTGATTACAGAAACTCTTGCAGTCGAGCAATCGTGGACAGCATCCCAATTGATCTGCAATCACTTTATGATGGCATAAAAACTGAATAAGAAACTCACTTCAAAATATTCTACTAAGAGCTTCGAATGGTGTCCAAGAGGTCCAGTGTAAATGACATGTCCCCCTCTCTTCATCAATAACAGCTGCACAACAAGTGCTTTAGTTTAAATTAAACACGTCAATTCCATGACAATCATTAATTATACCATTCAAACCAACACGAGAACCTTGCCCGACAGAACCAACCTCGTCAAAAGCTTCAAAGATGTCAATACTTGGTTGGTGGATTGTGCAGACAACAGTGCGCCCTGTATCAACTGTGTTTCTGACAGTGCGCATCACAATTGCAGCAGCTCTAGCATCCAATCCTGATGTGGGCTCATCCATGAATATGATGGAGGGATTAGCAACTAATTCAACAGCTATGGTAAGTCTCTTCCTCTTTTCAGTCGAGAGACCATCTACTCCTGGAAGGCCAACTATAGCATTCCTTAGGGAGCTCAACTCGACCAACTCCATGACTTCCTCGACAAACATCTACAGTTATAAAAACATTTAAAATAATCATCCCTACAGATTTATCATATGGGTGATAAGAGAAGAAAATAACAAAGGAAAAAGAGACAGAAACCTTGCCTTTTGTGTTTTCTTATTCACGTCTGGAGCAAGCCTCAACCAGGCAGAGTAGACAAGGGATTCATAAACAGTAACGTGTGGAGAATGTATATCATTCTGTTCACAATAACCACTAACACGAGCAAATGTTGCTTGGTTTTTTGGGTAACCAGAAATGCTGATACTCCCTTCAATATACCCACCAGTTTTCCTTCCTGCTAATACATCCATTAAAGTGGTTTTCCCAGCACCACTTACACCAACTAATGCTGTCAGGATCCCAGGTCTGAACGCACTACTGATATCTTGTAGTAGTTGGAGACGAGATTCATCAATTCCTTGGTTCTTCATTTCCTGATGACAAACCAGGTAATGAGAAACCTTTCATTTCAAAATTTTAGACTAATTGGTCAATAAGCACTCCAAACTTTTCCTATTCCCCGACAAGATAACTTAGCAGGGAAAATGAAATGCCCTGGGGACTTCACATGGACTTGGAAGAATTCAACTGAAAGGATAAGGTTCAGCATCTTATACAGTACCAAAGTGGAGATGGAAGAACACTAGCCTATGGTGGAATAACTGGCCACAGAATAATATGTGATTCAACTCTGAGAGCGAAGAGAAGTGTAAGTTGAAAATTTTATTACGTTATACGGAAATGGCTCAAACCATGTTCTCTTACTATACAGCCCCCTGTTGAGTATTACACCTACAACATTCATACCAAATTCCCAGCAACATGACTCTATAACCTGGCTACCTGATAAGAAAAGAGAAAGTGTTTGGGAGCCCTTACGAAGTAAGGAAACTCTAATTGGTTGGCGGAAAGCAGTATGGTATCCGGAATGTGCCCCAGCGTTCCTTCATGCATTGGTTAGCTTATTAGATTGAATACCAAGAAGATTAAATAGGGAGCGCTGCAGGATTGTTAGTGTATTTTGTCATTGAGATGTGGAGTATTTGTCCTTTTCCTACAGTCTGATGAAGGAAATATGGCGGGAAATGCAGCCCAGTCATGGGAGACAAGGTATGAGTTTGATTAACAGATTTAAGAGAAAGAACACTAAAGTTTGCATGATGCTGTACCCTCACTACTTAAAGTGACACTATAAGAAGTGTGGGGAGAGAAAGAAACACTGGAATGTACAGTACAGTAACCATTAAGGACATTGAAGAACTTGTCAAGTATATAATTATAGGTACATAAAGTATCTAAGACTTTATCAGAATTGGGAGATGTGTAGGTATTGGGGAATTAGAGAGAACGTGTCTGCTTATTGAGGAAGAGATGTAGAGAGGAAGTTCTTGTACTCCGTCACGGTCCCAAAAAAGTGGTCCCTTTCACGAGCCATTTATTTTTTTACGTACTCCTTTTTCACGTGTCTGTTGTTGTCACGAGCCATTTATTTTTTTTACTTACTCCTTTTTCACGTGTCTGTTGTTGTTTGAGGTACGATAGATAACCAGTTTTCAGCCAGGGTTATTCCCCTGCAATGATTCCATTAAGTGGAATGACAGGCCTACTTACCTATATAAAAATTAGAAACTTCATTAAGGAGATCTATCTTGATAGGAGGGAACATTTAGTAGAAAGAGAATATTGTGAGTGAACAACTAACACTAATGCTAAAGCTACTCTACAATTTCAGCCTATGGTCATCGAAATGTTCGAAAATGACGACTACTAATTATATAAAATAAGCAAAACGTTGATCAGTTACCATAGTTAGTATACTTATGCTTAATCGGTTACGATTTGGCTGACAGCAAATACATAGATTTAGTCTTGATGGGCAAAGATGTCAACTTCTTTTCCACGGATATGGGTATTGACACTTGACATGATGATTTCTAAAGATCAACCAGCAGTTTGCTTCATGGAAGGCAATTTGATTTGCCAGACCTGGTTGAGTTAACACCGAAACAGGATATGCTTAGGAAAGACTGATGGATGTAATAATGGGAGCTTGTAGAGGTATGTATGTTCATATCTCTCTTTTATTTATCTTCAACTTTATATGTATATGTTCGTATTCTCATGTCTTGGCTTTGAAGGTAACCATATCCAACAGCACTTGTCTATGTCTCACTTCACAACCGATTTCATCCACAAATGGAAGGCACTTGTTTTCCTTCCTAGCAAGAAAAGGCTAGCTTCGACAGTAGAAATGGTTCCCTAGCTATCTAGGAAGTATCCTACAGCAACTGATCGATTATGAGATGTAATATTTTATCAATCTCTTCAATGGACAACTTAAGGACTCATATGGGACTCTGTGCTCTTTACCATTTTCTGATCATGGAAATATGGGGAGTGAGAAGTCCGAAATACTTCAAGAAAAGCGCAAATACTTACAGCAGGCATATCAACATAGTAGTTCACGTGATCAAATGCAATCGATAAAGGCTGGAAGGGCAGCACCATTCCTCTTTTGATAGTTGTGTTTGCTGCAATATTTGAGTTGGTATGCTCTCGATTGATGCCTGTTATCATTCAGGTTGTATTAGTGACACTACAAGTAAATTTAAGCAACGATGTTATCTCTCATGCCTTTGCTCCAATGGCATGTCTACAGTACTACTCTGCTTATAATCTTAGGGCAATTGTGTTAGAGAAATAAACAATTAATATAGCATGTTCCACAAATACAGACTAATTCATTATGTAGAGTAAAAGTCACAAAGTTTTGAACCTTCATTTAATGGAGCCATAGAAACTGAACTCCTATCTGTGCCTGCCTTTTCATTTGGGTAAGGATGTTTCTTCTTATGTTGGTCATCTTCATTTGGAACGACAGTTCTTGAATCTCCTGGAGCTGCATGTTGAATCAAAGACATGCAAATATTAAAATACATGTTGCATCATCATAAGAGAGGCATCAAAGCATCATGAACTCTTACGATTCAAATATGTCAGAGCCAAAACGAAGAAGATGTTGAAGATAAGGGCAAAACCGAATAGTGCCACAACACAAACCCAGAACATATAGTCATCCACAAACATGCCCCTGGACTTGAGAAGAGCCTTTCCAACTGTAGGTTCAGCAATCCTTGTTTCGGGATTAGGCTGTGGAAAAAGTGAGTGTCAAATAAGAAGGGCTTCAACCAAAACACATTTCAATGTATGTTTACGAACAAGCAATTGAGCTTACAGTGCTCCATCTTTTATCCAAAAATTCATTGAGGGCAATGGCATTCTGTCCATACATCATGGGTGAAATGTAATAGCCCCAAATCATCCATGGTTGAATATCATCTGCAAGTGAGATGAATATAACATATTCAATAAATTATCATATGATTGCTATGAAAATTGTAATTTATCAGCTCACTCTACTATGCCAAGTATAGATGCTAATGTCAAACAGTGGTGGAAAAACATACTATTCAGGAGAATGAGTTACGAATCCACCCCCTCCCCCCTCCTGAAAGTGATATTTACACAAAGTAAATAAATTGCCTAATATTTTTTTAAGAAAAAGTTCATTCCCCCCTAAGTTCCAACTAGTGAGGCCATGTAAAATGCTTCTATAGTAAGGCTTGTGGATCATTGATAACATTATTACATAAAAAGGTACTAATTTTCTTTCCATCAAGCTTCAACTTTTTGTTTTGTTATTAACAGTGATACTGACCTTTAGCAACAATGAATCCACCAAGCACGAAGACCAATAGCAGTGAAAAGGTAGCAAGAGCACTTGCAACAACCTGTATTCTTCCAAGTCCACCAATGAAGCGAAAAAGGGACAAGGCCATCTGATGTAAACCAATATACGTCAATAATTGGCGGAAAAACCTGAAATTTTAATTAAGAAAAGTTTTGTGGTCAGTCTTTGGCTTGATACAAAGTAAGTTACCAATCACTTTGAACATAGTTCAGATTAAGACTCCAAACAGAATGCCATACGAATATTTAGCCGAATGCTTGCAAGTAGAGTGAAGAGAGAATGATCCCAAGTGCATACCTGCTAGCCCCAGGAGCAAACCCAATAGTGAAATATGTGAGAATGACCCATATGAGGGATTCCACAACAGAAATAGGAATCCTCATTAGCCAAATTGGAAAAGCAAATGCCCATGGGGGGAAAAATAATGAATCCCGCTGTTTAAAGAAAACCGGAAGCCTTGTAATGATCAGTCCAATCTCAGATGATCCATTAAACATCACGTTTAGGAGACCAAAAAACAGTGCGCCATAATACTTGCCTCCATCTTCTAATTTACCATGTTTCATCTCTGTTCTGAAGAATACGGTGAAGCAAATGACCGACATGATAGTAATTTGAGTGGTCTTGAATATGTATAAAAAGGAGTTGCGTTTCATTAAACACCATTCTCTGTCCATGCATGCTTTAAAAAGCTCCATGTTTGATATACCATACATTTCAGTGACCAATGCAGCAGAATGCACTTTACTTTTATCATAAAGAATCCCTAGGTCATCAAAAAGCTTCTGCCCAACGTGAAATGAACTGAAGCGACGTACAAATTCAGGTACAGAAATATATTCATAAGGTTCATTCCTTTTGAACCAATACTGCTCTTGGTCCTTCTTCGAAGTAACCTCCTGAAGAAAGTCTGCAACTCCTTTCCTTTCTGGGCATTTAAAACCCACACTCTCAAAAAACTCAACAATGTTTTCACGTGGACCTTGGTAGACAATTTGACCTTCCGAAAGCAGCATAATGTCATCGAAAAGTTCAAAGGTTTCTGGAGCTGGTTGCAGTAGAGAAATTATCATGGTTACATCCATGATGTGAACCATTTGTTTCATGAACTTGACAATCTGAAATGTTGTGGAACTGTCCAGTCCAGTCGAAATTTCATCCATGAAAAAAACTTTCGCCGGTCCTACCAACATCTCTCCTACATTAAGTTGACCATTGTAATATTAATAATAATGCACATGTAAGAAACGGACAATTAAATGACTACTGAACTGGAGAATGTTATCACATACCTGTAGTGACACGCTTCTTCTGCCCACCAGAGATACCCCTTCTCATCGCATCACCCACCATTATGTCAGCACAGATATCTAATCCAAGTATCTGTACATCAACATCATATATGGATTGACTTAATGAGGTTCAATGGTAGCAACACAAAGAGAAATGCAAGGCTTAGAGACATACCTTGAGAACATAGTCTGTAACCAAACTAGATTCTTGACCAGACATTGCAGTGGCTTTCATAAATGCATCTATCTCGGGGTCTGGTTTTATCTCGGCATCTTTTTCTCGCCTTGACAATTCTGCCAGGAGGTCATATCTGGCTCCAACTCCCAAACAACGTCCTGCAAAATCAAATGTCTCTCTTATGGTCATCTCACCATGATGGCAATCGTTCTGGCTGATATATGCACAAGTACGTTGTGGAATGAACTCTGACATTTGATGACCACAGTAGGTGATTTCTCCATTTACTCTTAGATCGTTGTCCAGAATTCCAGCAAGTGCCCTCAGCAATGTAGTCTTTCCGGAACCCGGAGGTCCAAGGAGAAGTGTCATCCTGAAATTTGGTACATCTATTAAGTTTTCTTTTCTTATAAGTTTCAAGGTAAATTATCACCCTTTAGTTAATTGAGTACAGATGTATTAGCAATTGCATGCCCACGTGTATGCGAAAAGCCTTGATTCACAGTGGATTCGAGCAATGCTTTGTAAACAAAGAGTGACACAAACAAATAAATAGATCATATGCTGAAAGGAATGTAGAGATTAATGAGCATACCTTGATGGTTTTATAGTTCCACTCACATCTTGTAATATCTTGACCACCCTTTTCTTTGATGGGATAAGCCTGAAGACTCGAAGAAGTCCCTATTGGTAACAGGTTCAATTGAAATGATTACCACATCCATCTATACAGTGTATAAAAGCAAGATTTTGCTTTTTATGGATTTTAATCTAAATCCCAACATGTCATGTATCATTCACATAATTATGAAATCTCCCAGTGTTTGTATCTAATTAGTAATTCCTAACACTTTTCTCATACAAAATATACATTATATCTGAATGCTTAGACTCAGGGGCGGATGTAGGGGGGGCGGGAGGGGGCGGCCGCCCC
>JAOTQG010105259.1:0-12841 GCA_025631175.1 Iris virginica
TATCATCTCATATTCAAATAGTGAACAGTGCAATATCATCATATATCATCATATATCGCATTCCTGATCTGACCCTTGGTCATTTTGTTTATTTGTATACTTGGCAATCATCGTCCATAATTTTAAAGGCCACGGTGTATCAGAAGCTTCTTTATTTATTGTTCTGCCATTCCATCGCTCCGAACGAAACCAAAACTGGTGACAATCAAAGTTCTGTAGTGCATGAAACCAAGGAATCTTTAAGGGACCTTTAAGTTTAATTATTAATGCCCACAAATATTAATAATTGTGTTGTTCGCTGTGGAGAACCACGAGGGGGGGGGGGTTGTGGGTTGAAGAAGAATTTCAGCACTGAATACATACTGTTTTGGTTTTGAAAGATAGGCCGTTTCTGTTGTAGTGAAATCATTGTCTAGAAAATTTAGTAATTTAGATTGTTCTCCAAACAATTGAAAATAGTATCGAGTTTCTTCTGTTAGTTTCTGCCTTTTATTGGTTCTTCAACTCTTCTCCTCCGAGATATACAACAGTACTGGTCTTGCTAACCGCTTGGTATCTTGACTGCCCACAAATGAGTAGTCCAGGCCTAATCGGAAGGCATAATTGACAAATCCACAAGAGAATGGTTCATTGAGCAGTTCACGGACTAACAATATGACGATAACATGGATACAAAAGAAAATACACCAAACTGAAATGATGCATAGGTATGCTTGATTCCATATTTTCATTTATCGATACAGATGCTAATCTCAGCCAGAAAAAGAAAATGCCGAGTAACTTAACACGACTTTTTGTAAATTTTTAGCCCTTTGAAATTTTATTCTTCTAACTCAAATATCATTTAGCACTAAAATTATTAAAGGAATTGCTATCACCAGATGGAACATTCACCTTTTAAAGAAAATGATACTTTGCCAGTTATTCATCCATTCCAA
Source organism: Iris virginica (assembly GCA_025631175.1). Taxonomy (NCBI): domain Eukaryota; kingdom Viridiplantae; phylum Streptophyta; class Magnoliopsida; order Asparagales; family Iridaceae; genus Iris; species Iris virginica. The sequence continues at coordinate 939 of JAOTQG010105259.1, forward strand.
AGCAAAATCCCCCTATTGACTTTATATGGGTTTTTAAAAGGTATTTGATTCAATGTAAGGCTGTCTACATCTCACCTTTCCCAGACCCCGTGTGACTGGGAACACTCTTGCAATGGGTTCAACCTTTTACCCTGGCTCCTTTAGTGGTGTCAAATCAATAGCACCTCTTCTTTCTCTATCTGACAGTTGACAGGTGGTGCAGACAACTGTTTTCTGAAAACATTCTGAAAGAAGGATAGGGACACTTATTTTGGGATGTTTATACTTGGAGTAGAGAATGGTTATCTTTTGGAGAGACTTTAACTAGTTATCTGCCTTTATCACAGCCGTACCTTTGGGGCATCAAAACTTCAAAACTTGAAGATTATTTGATAACCTAGAATCGTAGCTAGCCTTTAGAAAGTAGTTTAATTGCTGCGTAGTTCGCTCCCTTCCCATGTCCCCTTAGGGCCCAAAAGGGAAGCACTTATAGTTGGTGATAAATTGACTCTTCTGTTGTTCTAACTCTGTCCCAAAATAAGTGTCAGGAGCAATTTGTGACACTCGTTTTGGGAAAGAGGGAGTACTGCCCTACTTAAGTTTTACTTACTCTGCAGTATGGAACTCAACATGCTGTCTATTTATCCTGGTGTTGAACATATTTCTTTGTTCATGGTTGTGTATAAACCCAAGTGATTAGTGTAATACTTCATATACATCCTTTGAATCTTGCAGGATGGTTTTTCAGGAATTTGAGCCATCTGAAGAAATACTCAAGATCATGGCACAGTATGTTGGTGGATCTGTGTCTGAAATCCAGGTTGCACACTTGCCATTTTACTTGGTCACCGAGACATAATCTCAGAGCCTAATGCTTTTTTCCTGTAATGCAGGAACGCTTCAGCATGCTGAAGCAAAGTGATGACAGAAAATGCAATAAAGATGTGGTGACTTCTGCAAAACGTACCCAGGACAGGAGCATAGATCTGGAGAAAAGTCTCAGTGCTTCTTTAAATTCCCTAGACAATCTATTTTGTCGCCGTTGTTTGGTAAATTGTATATTCTGAGACTTGATAAATTTAACATTGTTTAACGCACCCTCAAGATTATGCTCATAAATATTTCGTTTACGTTGCAGGTGTTTGACTGTCTTCTACATGGCTGTTCTCAGGACCTAATTACTCCTGTAAGCATTAATGAGCTGCCGCCACAATTTTGAATGCATATGTGTAGCTTGTTACATGTGATAATTTTTATCTTTTCTTTGGCAGAGTGAAAAGAATTCATATTCTACTGAATCTGAGGAAGATGGGGAGCCCTGTGGTGATCACTGCTACTTACGTGTATGACTGCCCAATTAATCTTGAATGACTTACTTGCATGTTTCCTAGATTATCCTTTTAAGTGTTGCATCCTATCCATCTTATACTGGGAAAAAGAAAGAAAGAAAAGAAAGGAAGGAGCCAAGATAGTATTCTGCATTATCTAATAACTTTGTGGGTACAGGACTAATTTGAAACAAATTTGTTCTCGCGTTGTGAGAACTTTCATACTAGTAAAAAGCTTCCAAACATAACATACTATGTGAAAATGTCATGAGTAAACAGGCTGTCATAGTCCCTGAGAAGCTTGCATAGGAACTTCATTATCTAAAATATTTTGAAACCATTCTGAAGGAAGCTGTCTTTGGTCAGTTCTCATATTCTTATTCTTATTCTTGTTCACAAATTAGGGGTTGAGCTGCATGAATCCGTGAATGGTAATTGGATTTACTATCGTTATCTGTTTGTTTTCCACTGTGACTGAGTTTTAAAATTACGTGTGGTTTTTGGATGCCATATTGAGTAACTTATCTTCTTACTTGGAGCTTGAGACCTTCTCGGTTGTTCACGCTGTGATACCAGGAGGCAGAGACTTGCTTAAGATAGGATCTGGATCACTCATGAAACCAAAATCCACTGGCAGCTATATTTCTTGGTGTAGGGATGTATTTCTCTTTGGAAGAAACTGTTGATTGTTAGCTATCATGATTCAGTTATCGCTCTTTTGGCTGTTCTCTTCGCACAACCAGTTTTTATCTAAAAAAAAACTGTTTTTAGGTATCATCCTGCATATGCTTTACTTTATTAGTTTAGGCTTAGGTATCTTTTGTAGTGGATGATATTTTGTGTGTAGTACAAATGGATAATTGTGTTATAAATTGTTCAGGTACAAGCTGTCAAGAAGTATACAGAAAGTATGGCCTTAGGAGCCATCAGTCGGATTGAAAGATCAACTGCAGAAGAGGCACGGCAGTATGAGCTCTCTCACAATTCTGGTGGGCTAGGTGATGTTTAAAAGACATTGTTTCTAACTTCTAAGGATGCATGCAACTCATCTTTCCTGTCCCTGTTCCCTTTTCCTCTTCTTGATTTATGTGTTTATTGAGCGAGCCTTGGTGCAAAAAGTTGCTGACTGATATGGGAAGGTTTTGGGTTTGTACTATGGAAACAGCCTCCCTTCTTGCAGGGGTAAGCTTCAGTACATTCTACCATTCCCAAACCCTGCAATGGGAGCCTTTTGCACCGGAACTTCCTTTTTGGTGAATGCTGTGAGAAAACTAAGGATTTTGTTGATCATAAGCTTACTCTGGATCTAACGGTATGCTGCTTTGTTGATGTAACCCAATATGTAAAATACAGGAACGTGCAATGTCTCAAAGAAAACAAGGTCATGGCATGAAGGCTCGGTGCTGGTTTCTGATTGCCTTGGAGGGTCTTCTTTTAAAAAACAGAAAAAATTGTCTCCACCAGTCACAGTTGCTACTGAAACTGAAATACTGGCTGAAAATTCCAGTAACGTAGTAAGTACTTCTGTGACGACTTGTACTTTTTTCTCATTTTGTTTTGGCGAAATTGCGGTCAACATTGGAAGAAAAACAAAAGGCTTATGAAGTGCCTATTGGTTCAGGCATTAAATATAGTTGAAGAACACGCGGAAGATATAATCAGCAGCAGCCAGTGGAAACCTCTTGAGAAAGAACTGTACTCGAAAGGAGTGGAGATATTTGGGAGAAACAGGTGTACTCACGGCGTCTGTTGTATATGCATGAAATTACTTTTACTTGCTTCTCCAATTACTTCAGTGTCATAATCTTCTTCTGGAATAAGCATAGATATTGTTAAGGGAGATAAATGGTCTTTAAGCGTAATGGCATCCAACTTTAATCTATTAGCAGAGGCACTCAATTAATCCTCTTATTAAGCAACCATTATTCTGTCACAATTCTACATTAGATTATGACTGTAACCTTTATAACAGTATGTTGTTGGCAGTAGGTGTTAGTAACCTATAATGGTGAAATACGTGATCTTACAGGGAGGGGAAGGCTCCTCTTTCGCCCATATATTACACTTTCTACACGTTATCCAGGCTAACAATGGTGGAAGCATGAAATGCCAGTAATTTGGAGATAAGGAGAATCACAAGAATTATAAATCTCCAACAAGACCTGAGATGTACAGTGAGTTCTTCTGCACTAGATGGGGATTTATAGTTCCCGTGGTTCTCCATATCTCAAAATTATCGTCATATCATGCTTCTACCATTGTTAGCCTTGATGACGAGTAGTAAATCTAATAAATAGTTGACGCGTATCCGCGTCCCTCTAATCTTTCTCGTTTATCCAACCTGAATTTTCTTGTTTCTGTGAAGTGGAGAAAACCATTTCAGAAATAAAACTCGTCTCAAGTTCATACTACATTACCTATAGTTGTTTAATTTTCTACAAAGGAAATAAAATTTTCTGCGAAGGAAAGAATAATTTTCTACAAAGGAAAGAAAAACCACAAGGAACAATGAGAGAACCACCTAAATATAAATTAATGTTAGGAGGAAGGAACCGAGAACTAGAAAGTGATTGAACGAGTTTGCAATTGTCACGTTGCATCTAAATACTCTTTGGTGTAGTGAAGTAGATGTTATTTGACTTGTTTTGTTGCTGATTTATTATACAAACATTCTAAACTTTTTAAATGAAATATCACACTGGAAAAAAAATTGGTTAACATTCTTATTTGTCCAACAATTCACTTTGTGAATTTGCACCATTATTCTGCTGTTCTATCGAAATGCTCTCTACTTCATAAATATAGAAGATTGAAATGTATGGAGATGTTATATTCCTTCCATTCCACTTAGAAGACATCTTAGCTTTTTTCGCACACTTAGGGTGTCACTTTGTCAAGACTCTTAAAAATCGGGTATTTAGGTATTCATCGATATTTAGATGACGACTCTCGAAGCGGAATACACGGACTTTCTGCATGTATATTCCATTTTTGTTGTCAATTTCCTATTTTAATTCATGAAATTCTCCTGTTTCCTTTCTATGATTGAGCTTACATATACCTTGTGATTTGCAGTTGTCTAATAGCCAGAAATTTACTGGCTGGCTTGAAAACTTGCGTAGAAGTATCCCACTACATGCATGATGGTGGATCGGGGTCTCTTTTGGAAGTCCAAAGAGCTGGTGGAGATCAAAATGTTTGTGCTTCATCTTTTAAGTCCTCATGTCACTCGATATATAGTTTTCATTAGATTAATCCTATTGACTCTGTTAAAGCCTTCGATTCTGAAGCAAAGGCTTCCTCTCCAAATGCAACTACATGATATTGTTTTGGCTCCAACCATTCATGATTCAAACCTTATTTGATTTTGCCCCCAATAATGTTGTGCTCTTAACAAAAATGGAATTAATTTAGAGAACACTTGAATTGAGCATTATATTTTTCATTGACGTGCTTATTTGGTGTCGGTGGTTAGTAAGTAAACTCTACCCAGGTCAGCCTTCATCTCAACCTCTTGGCTGGATACAGTTCTGTCTAATTTAACTTCGTAGGTGGGGAGCCAACAAAGTGCTAGTGTCACTTGGGTGTAGTTAAAGTGCCTCTTATCACTATCCTCATCATAATCCAAATAATTGTTCTAATCGTTCTCTTGAATCTCATTCTTTCTGTATACGCCTCCAGAGCCACTTAGTTGTTGTCAAAATGGATTGATTGGGTATTGGCATTGGACAACTGTTTTCACTTGGCAGTTATGTTACATTCTTATGTCTCCTATGAATTTAAGTTTTTCTCAAATACACATTACATCACTGTACTCCTCATTTTGTGTTCTGCTAGGAGCAAGAAATACCATCCCGATCGCGACTGTTTCGTAGAAGAGGAAGAACACGGAAGATGAAGTATTCGTCAAAGTCTGCTGGCCATCCTGCTATCTTGAAACGAATTGCTGATGGGAAAAGCAAACTTTCCAAGCAATACACACCGTGTGGATGCCAGACTATGTGTGCGAAGCAATGCCCGTGTCATGCAAAGGAGACGTGTTGTGAGAAGTACTGTGGGTATGTTGTCTCAGCGGATAATAGTTACATAAAACTTATTGAGCTCCTTCCAAAGACCTATAATTGCTCAGTAATGGTTGTGAAAACAAACAGATTTCGTGGTACTATTGCATGAAAATTTAGAGAAACACAATATGTAATCCTCTGAAATGAAGACAATTATTTAAGTCCTTGAACAAACTACTTAGGATTGGTTTATGTATTTTCTGTTCTCTTTCTTGTTGCGATTTAAGAATCCAAGCAACATATGAATTTTGATTGATTTCAGTTGCTACGAATTTTCAGGTGCTCCAAGAGCTGCAAGAACCGATTTAGGGGATGCCACTGTGCGAAGAGTCAATGTAGGACCCGCCAGTGCCCATGCTTTGCTGCTTTACGCGAATGTGACCCAGACGTTTGCCGTAATTGCTGGGTGAGGTAACAGAATTTCCATGTACACTCTTATGTAGCAAAGTGATCTTTATGTGCATGATTCACTCTGGCTGCTTGATGATAATTTAATGCAATGATTGCTTCTTGACATGCGATCAATTTTTTAAAAAAAAAATGTCTGGCAGTTTCACTTTTAAGGACTCAGAGATGAGCACATGTTGGCCCTCTCAGTCCCTTACATAATGAACTTGTGCACATCATAGCACAAATGTGTCTTTTGGGATAGAGGCATGTCCAAGAGAGGTAAGGTGCGGAATGAACAAAATATCAAGAAAACATAATCTGTGTGCAAAATATACAAAAACTTGAAACTTTCTGTGAATGATAAGGTAGATGTCATAACAATTACTCATCCAACTATGAATCATCACTTTATTCATAATTGGTAGATCTTTCTTACCCTCTAAATTAATCATTAGATACAGATGTCGACGAACTAACTTCCTTCTTTAAGTGGCAGATAACTGCTATTATTTTGCTTCTCTCATATTCAGGCATTGTATATGCCAGATCCATATCGATTAATAATAGTCAAAGACATGTTCATCATCTATATATAATCTACATCAACAGAACATCAAAATGGCAAATTTCGCAGGTCTAATCTTTACATACTAGAACAAATGTAAGTAATGATAAGGAAATGTCAAAAGAAATAAGGTACGACTAGGTGATGTCTTGAGTCTAGAGCCTGGGCACACTTGGTATGAGCCTTATGGATGGTCTTTGGGCAGGACAAAACGGAGTTGCCAAACAATCAAATTGGAAATTTGGATCCCTCCGTCCTGCTATCATGCTTTAAGCAGCCTAGGTGAGAGAATAGAACAAAAGCTACCAGATTGTAGATAACTAGATAAGATGAAGCATTTCCATTCTCTCCCTTCCTCTTCATGTATGTAAAAGATAAATGAACTTAGTGAATAATCCCCTTATCTTCTTCTTCTTCTTTTTTTTCCCTTTCTTTCAGAGATGCACCCATTCTCTTTCTGGCTACGACCATTTTAAAACTTTAGGCCTCATTAATGATTGTGCGGCTGCTTCTATCTTAGTTTGGTTCACTAGTCCGATATTGTAGCTTTTCTGCACAATAGTTAAGTGATTCAAACCAACTTCTATTCCTCATACGTCATACCCTTTAAACCCTGAATATTCATAAAATTGAGCCAGTTTACATTTGTTATGATTCTGAGTGGGACCTCATGTAGGTAACATTTTTTTTTCCATGAGTTCTATTGTCAAACCCTTTCACATAAGAAGATGCCTAGTGATTTGACCTAAGTTGTGGATCTAGCATCCCTGTGAATGGCTGGAATTTTCGATTCTTTTGAACATCTGCATCTTCGTTGTTGGAATATTTGGTAGTTTGAGCTGTGATCCAGATGTAAATTAACGCAACAAGTATTTTATGTATTGGTGCCTCTTGTAGTTGCGGGGATGGCTTATTAGGTGAGCCACCCGGAAGAGGAGACGGTCAATGTGGTAACATGAGGCTTCTTCTGAAACAGCATAAAAAGGTGAGCAATTTGAGACTTAGTTTCATGTTTTTGCAGAAAGTTGGCTGGTTTTGACGAATTCTAAGGAAAACCTATCACTACTATTTTCTCTTTTTTCAGATCCTCTTGGGTAGATCACGTGTAGCTGGTTGGGGAGCCTTTGTACGGGTATAAATCAAAGTGCTGTCTGTTTCGGTTGCTTCGTTAATTTGTTCTTAAATTTTGAATTGTGTGCTTGTAGAACTCTGTCAATAAAAATGATTGCCTTGGAGAATATACTGGTGAATTGATATCACACCGAGAAGCAGATAGAAGAGGGAAGATATATGACCTTTCGAAATCATCATTCCTTTTTGACTTGAATGATCAGGCAAGTTCCTTAAAAACTGCTTTTAGTTCTTTTTGATTCTTTTGATGTTTCTTTTCAGTTTCAGCCTAAACAAATTAAATTATACCGGGGTCCTTGGGACAATGCAGCTATTTTGCCTTTCGGAATAGGCAACTAACCTATGGGCTCTAATCTAGTGAACCTAAATCACAATATAGGGATCTCCCGGTGTTGCCATGAAAGCGGAGGCTGACATTCGTGAAATTGAAAGAATATGGCCAAAGATTGACCAGAGTGGAAGTATTCATTATCCACGAATTTTATATATACAGCACTCAAATTCTCAATGCAGCTTCTTTCTTTGCAGTGTGTCCTTGATGCGTATCGAAAAGGAGACAAGTTGAAATTTGCAAACCACTCAGCGAAGCCCAATTGTTACGCAAAGGTAATCTGACTATTTATTTTTTTCATGAATTTTATAGTCACAAAGTGATTTTGTTGACTTAGCACGTAGGTTTGCTTAGGTAATGATGGTTGCTGGGGATCATCGAGTCGGAATTTTTGCCAAGGAAAATATTGAAGCCAGGCAGGAACTCTTCTATGATTACCATTATGAACCTGATTCGGCATATTTATGGGCTCGGAAGCCCGAGGGTTCGAAGGGAGATGAACCATCAGTCCCCCACGGCCGACCAAGGAAGCGTCAGTCCCAAAGATAACCCTTTCTTATTACTCTAGGATTTAATTTGTTGGAGATGGTTTTTGAAGACCATCATTGGTAGTGGTCAATCATACATATTGGTACGAGGTTGGATGCTCTCATGTACTTTATAGACCATTAGGAGAAGAATTTTATAGAATTACATGGTAGGAAATTCATTGTCATTTTGTAAGGAATAAGAGTTGGGAGCTGCCCCTGTTGTTGTATGAGAATTTTGTGCATCTTCTGTGCTTTCGTTGTATTATAAATAAATGAATACTCATTTTGTAACATTGCAAATATTATGAGTTTCTAAAGATTGTATCTCTCTCGATAAAAAATCTAATGCTTTGAAAAAACCTTTTGGGATTATCGCAATAATGAGTTCCAGAAAAATAGATCTCTCTTTACAATTCTAGCAAAGAATATCAACTACATGAACAATGATCATTTACATGGTAAAAGCAAAACTGGAGTGGTGTAAAATGGAAATTTTGCTGTGCAGAACTGTCATCTGCATTTCGACTGCAACTGAAAATACAAGAGCTCGTTCCAGGTATCCGGAACGCCAGGAAGGCACCAGTGGCTGCAATCTTCACCACCTGAAGAGTATCTCTGCCCCGGCCTTCTTCCATAAATTGATGGATGGCCATCTATTCTATAATCTGACACATTAGTTATATTCAACAAAACCACCGGAGTTTTCATCTGACTTATGACCTCTTCAACAATGGTACTCTTTTCTGAGTAATTCATGGTTGAGGAGTCATTAAGGGGTCGAGAAGCTTCTCTACAATGGCCACCAGCATTCCATTGACCTCCCCTATCACCAAACCAAAGCTTCACGCGTCAATTAATAAAAGGTGTAAAAGTATAAACGATCATATCCCCTCCGTTCTACGTGATAAGTGCACTCCACTACTTAAGAGTGTACACATTCCTGTAAGTTCCCTCAGTAGTTTTATGAATTTAAAAAAAAAAAAAAAAACATTTCCTGATTTACATTATATGAAGGACAAATTTGGAAGCTCTGTTTTGAAACAAGAAAATTTTAAGATGAAGTTTGCATAATAGAATGTAGGAAGCAGGAAAAAGTATTTGCATTATTCTGATATGTGGAAGTATGCATCACCTGAAATGGGATGGGGAAGAACTTCGAAAGATGACTTTTGTTTTTTGTGATTTGACATTTTTATCAACCCACGATGACCAAGTTAACATAGCTTTCCGGAAAGCTGTTGTTACATCAAGTTGAGGATGAACTTGGCCGCCTTCTTGGTAATAATTGAGCCTGCCAATTTTCTTGTAAGCAATACCCAAAGTTTTGATAAAAGGCTTCCAAATGCTTCTTTTACGTCCAAACAAATTGTCTTCATATCAAGGAATTGCCACGAACAATACAGTCGAAACAGTAAACTCACCCAGATTTTGTTTTGAAATGTGACCACCAATGAGCAGAGTTAAAGATCAAAATATCAGCTCCCTTCCATCTTGAGGAGCCCCGATCAATAGTATCAATTTGCAAAGTCTGCACACGTTTCTTGCCAATTCTTGCCTTACTCTCATGAACTAAGAAATGTGTCACGTAATACTCAACTGTACACTTATAATCCTAAGGACAATGGATAAGAAAAAGAAATCAATACAAGAAAATTTCTCCGTATTGGCTGGATAAAAGGGAAATTTGATCTGAGCACGAGCAATGCAAAATTACCACAAACTTGAAACAATAGTTTCCCTGGCTTTTGGTGATTCTTCGCCTATGGGTCTCATAGACTCGCGTTGGATCTTTTAAGGCTCCCATTAACAAACATAGCATGGATTCCCATTGATTCCTATTAATCGAATCACCCACGAAAACTAGTCTCTTTCCACGGATTAGTTCCAGCATATTTGTTGCATTGAACCTAGTACAAGACTAACCATTGTTATCCCCAAGGTTGTACACTTGTACTTGTACTATATACTATCCTTGTGAGAAAAATCAAAATCATTTTTTTATAATAATTTTTTAAAAAAACAGATAATCAAGAAACATTATGACAAACAAGCAAACAAAAAGAAACAAAATTTTTAAAAATGAACAGAGCATTCATTACCTTGGAATGTTACAATCTTGAGGTTGCCATCTCCATTTCATGTAATCTTTATTCAGTCTTCCATTACCCTCACAATTAAAACCTTCATCAATCAAAGGACATGAAGCAGTTGTGTACAAAGGATATCTTTCATCAAAAACCCATTTCCCTTCTGTAATGTCACATATTCTTTCCCCCTTTTCTTCAATTTTGTCACTTCTTGAACTTTTTCCCTTCCCAGGTAAAGTATCAGATTGCACACTTGTGACCTTACCATTTCTAGCCCCAAAGGCTAAATCTTGACCAAATTCATAAGTATTATTGACACTGCTTAAAGAATTATCTATACTAAGACCTGAGAAGTTACCATTTACAGCATCAACTTTACGAGATTCCTCGTCAGCTGGAATCTCCTTAAATCTTGAAATCTTGGCAATCTCGGATGCATTTACGGGTCTACCAAGATGGGTACGGGACAGAAACCCATTTCTCACTTCATCAGCTGAAGAATTGGTCGGGAAACCAGGAAGGGTACTCTGAATCAAGAGAGGTTTGAGACTTAAATCAAGAGAAGGTTTGGCAAACTGAAAATGGCTTTCTTGAACAACCCAGATGGAGAAGGTTGTCAGAAAGACTATAGAGAAGGAAATTGTTACAAAAAACACCAAGAATCTGGTGGTGTGTTTGATCAAAAAACTTTTCTGCCGCTCCATGGGAGTACGAGACTGACTGTACTTAAAAATCTATTAACTGTAAGTCTGTATGGAAATGGGAGTAGATAAGTAGTTTGGTAGAGAAATGAAGTCCGCATGCACTCTGAGGAAGAAGAAGAAGAAGAAGAAGAAAAAATGAAGAGAGAGAGAGAGAGAACAAGAAAAAATAAGGTATAAATTAATGAGCAGACATTGACAGAGAAGAGCTTCAGAAAAAATGTGGAGCGGTTGGTTGTGGATGGTTTTCTTTCTTTCTTTTTTTTGTATTTGTGTTCTTTCTATTTTTATCTTACTTTTACTTTAGCATGAAGACCACATGTCTTGTAGATGCAAATTACCATATACACCCTCACCACTTCATTTGCTTTTGATTTTCATTTTTCTCTCATAAAGTCGTACATTTTCTTTTCTAAGGCTCCATTCATTTTTTTTTTTTTTTGATTTTATTGATTTCATATATATCTCTTACTATTTACTTCAAATATTATAAAAATCAGATTAAAAAATTACTTATCTAAAATTTTCTTCATGGGTTAAAAGTGTAGTCTATAACAATTTAACAATTCATAACTAATTATGGCTTGAAGATGGCTTGTGTTCTTGATGATCAAGAGAGAGAGAGGGTGGAAGTACTCATTCTTTGATCAAACTGCATTTTCTTCGGTATCTTGGACCGGTGCCTCCTTTCTCGGGCCGATATCTCGCTCTTGGTTGGGGTGATAGGCTCTCCCAGATCGAGTGAGGTGATTCACATTGTCATTTTCAGGGATGTTCTTTCCAAGCAGGGATTCCCA
>JAOTQG010105270.1:0-12841 GCA_025631175.1 Iris virginica
GACGGTACTGTTCAAAATATGAGATAGAGTAGATGAGTTTTTTTGCTAAAATTTCTATTTTACCCTTGGATGGAAAAAGTTGAATGTAATTTATAATATTTAAATGTGATGTGAAATGTTTGAATGTGAAGAGATAATTAATAAAAGAGGAGAGAAAATGTGATGTGAAAGGTTTGAATTGATTTATGCGAGTGTATAGGTATATGGGTAGTAGATGGAAAATAATTTTGATAGATAGTAATATATATGATATTTGAGTGTGATATTTGATATGTGATCGAATATTCTCCGTATTATCCGTATTCTCATATTATCTCAAATGAGATTTGTGATCCACCCTTAATTTATTTTATTTTCTTTCCTTTTCTTTTACCTATTCTAAATTACATTATTATATTTTATTAATTATTTTCCTAGGCTTACACTAGTAATACCACAAACCAAACACCTCAAAATCTCCAACGTTCACAATCTCCGGACTTGACGCCATTTTCCAATCCGCTTCACTTTACTCAAAAATTTACGTACCTTCCCGCCCTACTCCCCTCCTCCTACCTTTTCAAAACATTTCGTCTCCCTCTTATTAACCCAAAATCCCCAAATATTCCCCCGCCGCACCACACCCACAAAAACACTCACAATTCTCTCTCCTCCTCTCTCTAATAGCTCTCCTCCGATTCTCCTTTCCTTCCATTAGTTTCTCCTTTCCGATGGCCGGGAAAAGGAAGTCGACATCGAAGGCGGCGCCCGGCTCTGCTTCTTCTTCAAAGCAACCGAAGAAGGCACGGATTGCTGTCCAGAAACAAATCGAGGAGGTGGAAGAGGAAGAGTTCGTGCTTGATGTTGCTGAAGAGATGCAGGTGGAGGAGGAAGAGGCGGAAGAGGAAGTGTCTCGGGTTAAGACTTCACGCGGTTCGAATAGTCAGGCTGTACGGAAAACTAAGGACGAGGGTGATGAGGAGAGTAGTCGGTTTGTTGGTGAACCTGTTCCAGTCGACGAAGCCCATCGCCGCTGGCCGCATCGGTACATTGATGTTCGTTTCGGAACCCTTTCTTTTCTCTGTCCGTTGGCTTGTTACAGTTGATTTTCATCAAACTTGTCTGACTAGTTTTAGATGAATTCTTACCTGTACAGTTGTCTTATTAGATGTTAGTAGAATTAGAGCCGGAATACTTTTGATTGTGGTGCAGAAAGCAAGTGTGCATTGTTCATTCTTTACTTAATATTTGTTTTCTCTTCTTTCGGGAATCGATGGTGTTATTTGTTATTTATGCATTGACATTCTATCAAATAAAACAATTGTACAAGTATTTTAGACTAGTTTTCTCTGTAGTATTGCTTACAATTTTACTCATGGAAACTTTTTTGAACTAGATTTAAGATGATTAATTTACTCCACTCTAAGTCATTTTGCTTGTTAAATTGCAACTGGGCAAGAGTTTATTTGAGTTCATGCTGATGCAACTTGATGTTGACATCTGTAGCTTTTTGACTATTTTTTTTTTTTTGATTTTTATCTTAAAAGCTTAATAAGAAGGTTGTTTGTGGATGGTTGAGGTAGCAGCACTTTCAACACAGCCAAATATGATATGTTAAAAAACATATGTGAGTGATGTTGGTACATAAATTTAAGTACACATGGTAGCTTTAATAACAATTAAGTTGGTTCTTCAATTCTTTTCTTTCTTCCGGGAATTAATGCAGTTATGTGTAATTTCCTTCCCTTTGCTTCAATCACTTAGAAGAGGCAGTATATTTATTAATGTACAACTCTTATTATATACCATGTATAAATTAAAAATTCCATGCTATAGGAAACATTTAAGCACATGGAAAAAGTGCATTTTGAAGCACAGGGACCAGTGGGCGAACGATGGTAGCGGATCGAATTTTTGGACTTAGGTCGTTACAAATGGTAATCATAGCTGAACTTCAATCGGAAGTGTGGAACAAAGTATTGTGCGGGGCAAAGTGCTATATTGTCGGGAGACCGTTGGGTGTCACCTCTTGAGCCCGTACGAGCCATCTCTTGAATCCTACACTGCCCGGGGGTTCGGTCTTGGTATTGTTTCAGACTTGACGAGGACATCGAAGATTTAAGTGAGAGAGATTGTGATAACCTATATCCCATACTGGGTGGAAATGAAAAATTAATGTGGCTTATAAGGTTGTCCTCTATTACTACTTAGCACCAACTTATCCATTGACTTTTGAGTTTGCCTGTGGTGGGCTAGTGGATCCTTGGTGCTCGGTTGGCTAGTGGGCAGACGATGGTAGCGGATCGGGTTTTTAGACTCGGGTCGTCTTAGTAACACTTTGATGTGCTATGCTTGCTCATATTAAAGTAATAACTTTATACCAATGTCTAGTGCAACATTTGCTGCGTATTTTTATGTAATTCTTTGTATAGTTTCGATTTACTAATACAATATGATTTAATTTCTTTTGTATTACAGAAGATAGTGAAAGAAGTAACCTCTGCTACCTTGAGAGGGTAAGTTTTTTTAGTTTGATTAGTAAATTTGCTATCATGTTCTTTTGAAGCATTGGATGAAAATTTTCAATTGCAACTTTTTGACTTGAACTAGCAGAACAGACGAAAAAAATTTGACTACTCAAGCAAGATTGCATTTTACTCAAGCAGAGGTAGATGGAAAAACACTTTTCAAACTCGGGGATGACGCATATGTCATGGTAAGATGTGGTTTCCAAGACATTTTAGTTATTTTTGACAAACCATATTTTCTAGATGTATGTATTTTGCTATGAATAACAAAAACTTTATTAGGTTCTTTAAATTCTAGTGAGTCTGTTGTACTCTTTGCTTTCTTTCTGGTCAGCTTGTTACATTGCTTCCATGTTAGATACATGTCTCTTCCCAATCTTGTTGTCTATGAGACATTAATTTTTCCCTCCTGCATGTGTAAATCTTCCAAATGCTCTTTTTCCACAAACCATGTATTTTATGGATGTTAGGCTTCTATTGGTTACACGGATCCATTTGATTGGTGATTCTCCGGCTCGTGTAGTTTATCTATGAAGTTCTCGTGAATTAGCTAACTTACATACAAATGGGTTTATTATTGTTGTCAGGTGGCATTAGAGAAAATAACTTATAATTCTCTTACAACTATATCCGAACCTTTTATTAGTGAATTGTAGGTATGTAACTTGCTGTGTACTTGTGATGTGATTATGAGTTATTACAAAACCAAATGATACGATTAAAAATGTTTCCTTCCAATATGAATATGTGGTGAAAAAGCAAATTTGTGGAACTGTTTTGATAGAAATGACATCCCCTTTGCACCTACAATCAATATAAGTAGATCATGTTCTCCAAGTAATGAAGTTCACACATGAACTTATAAAACAAAATGTCAAATAATGTATTTCAACAAGTATCAACTTAGAACTAACACATTCAATTAAGATCCAACAAATAGCAACTTAGATCCAACAAGCCCCTGTGTATGACGAGACTTTACATGTGGCAATGAATGGCATTAAAGTGACAAGCGTTTTGGTACTTCGCCCGTTTGTAGCAAAGTGTCTACTTTCATTTTCAAAAAATTATCATGTTGCTAAGCGAAATAAAATTTAAACATGCTCTTGCGAAAGTAAGTGATAATATTACAATAATCTAAAACTATCTTGAATAGATGCTATATACTGTTAGTTCTTAAATTTTATAGTGACATCATTGACATACATATGTGAAACAATCTTCGGTGTTCCTAGCGGGCGACAACGTTTTGGCTTGCGATTTCCTTCTATTTGTTTCTAAATTGGAGCTACATTATTTTTGGATTATGCAAATTTGATACCTATTTGATATGTGTGTGTGTGTGTGTGTTAAAGTATGATATACATATTAATGTGGCTCTCTAATAGCTTAAGCTTTTAAATTAGTTGAATACTTAACATGGTATTAGAGCTCTAGTTTTGACAAAGATTTGGGCCTTGGGTTCAAATCTTCCCGCTTGCATTTATCATATAAAAAATATTTTGTGGGTACGTATTGACCCTCTATTACATATTGCACATATATTGACACAAGTTGCACCTCTCCACGTGAGGGAATGTGACTCTCTTTAATAGCTTAGACTTTTAGATAAGTTGATTACTTAAAAATATATATATATATATATATATATGGATCACTGTTGATTTCGATGGATCATTAAAATATCTTCTATGATCCATCAAAATCAATTTGTTGGATCACAGTGGTTTTTACGGTTCCTAGATTATTTAGGTTCATCTTCCCTTGTTTATCATGTTTCTATATTACTAATTGACTCCGTTTGTTTAGGGTGAAGAGGGACAACCACATTTTATATGCAGAATTGTTGAAATGTTCGAGGGACAAGATGGTTCACCTTTTTTCACTGCTCAATGGTTCTACAGAGCGGAGGATACTGTATGAAATATGTAGTTAAAGTTAACATTTTATTTGCTAATATTAGTGTTCTCTAATATGTATTTTCTATTTTTGTTTCAGGTTATTCAAAATTGTTCTGACCTTATTGATAAAAATCGTGTCTTCCTGTCTAAAATAAAGGATGATAATCCTCTTGACTGCCTTGTAGAAAAGCTCCGAATTGTGCAGCTGCCTTTAGATGTATGGCACACCTTAACCAATTGGCTTGGCTAAGTGCAAAGTCAATAAATATCTTTCTTTTTGTGCTAATTGCACTAGTTTTGTTTGATTTCTTAGGTTGATTTGGCTGTAAAAAGTGAGGCCGTGTCAAAGCATGACTACTACTATGATATGCAGTATTTAGTGCCATTTTCATCTTTTCTGACCTTACCAACTGGTATTTTCCTAACCAAGGTCTATATCATCTGCAGAGTCTTTTTCTACCACTCCCCGCCCATAGTACTTAACTACAAGGTCTTTATGTATCTTAATATTCAGCATCGGATTGATCATGCAGAAAATGCAGGAGCTGAATGTGAATCTGACTCCACTGTTTCTTCTGTGTCTGAGGCTGAGGTCTCTGAAGTTGAAGATAATAAGAAATCTGAGATGAGTATGTTGGACCTGTACTCTGGATGTGGTGCAATGTCAACAGGACTTTGCCTCGGAGCCAACTTGTCCGGTGTAAATCTTATCACGGTAAGTATTACATTCGTGTGGTTTATATTTGGTGCTTTTTCATTATGAAGAATACTGACACATTCTCACAGAAATGGGCAGTTGACTTGAGTCCCTTTGCATGCAAGAGCTTGAAACTGAACCACCCAGAAACAGAGGTATATTTCAAAGTTTTTAGTTTGTTGCTGTTGCGGTTGTTATGAACTAATATATTTTTGGTACCTTTATGGACTGATTGTTGCATTACAGGTCAGGAATGAGACTGTCGATGATTTTCTAATGCTGCTAAAGGAATGGGAGAAGCTTTGCGTATCATATTCATTAATCAGAAGTAGTGGTTTGGAACAACAGAGTGTAGATCATGAAAGTTGTGAGGACAAAGTCAAAGTCAAAGATGAAGTTGATGATGATGGCGATGATGATGAGGAAGGTGAAGATACCGAAATATTTGAGGTTGAGGAGATTTTGTCAATTTGCTTTGGGGACCCAAATAAGTTAAATAAACGTGGACTATATTTTAAGGTAATTGATCAAAATTTACATTTTTTTATTTTTTAAAAAATTTTTTGGTAGCCATTTTGTTGTTATTCCTACCTTTCTCAATTGTTTTTCTTTTTACAAGATTCGTTGGAAAGGGTATGGGTCTGATGAGGATACTTGGGAGCCATTAGAGGGTTTGAGGTATATACATAAACGAGTTTGGTTCCTTTTCATGGTTAAAATTTACTTTTTATCTTTTCTTGCAACTAATTCAATATTCTTTCAATCACCTCAGTGAATGTCCGGATAAGCTGAAGGAATTTGTTGTGAATGGTTACGAATCAAAGATTTTACCCTTGCCAGTAAGTTCAATTATTTTTCTTTGAACAATTGATGATTGCTTCAGCCTGATCGTAAACTCTATCCTAAATGTCATTTTCTTTTCTCATTGTATTGGTGGTAGGGTCAGGCTGATGTTATATGTGGTGGTCCCCCCTGTCAAGGAATAAGTGGTTTCAATCGATTTAGAAAAAAAGACAAGCCGCTCGAAGATGAAAAAAATAAACAGCTTCTTGTCTACATGAATGTAGTGGAATATTTGAAGCCAAAATTTGTGTTAATGGAAAATGTTGTAGATATACTTAAGTTTGCAAAAGGTTTTCTTGGAAGGTATGCTTTGGGGCGCCTTGTTGGAATGAATTATCAGGCACGGGTAGGGTTGATTGCTGCTGGTGCTTATGGACTTCCACAGTTTCGCATGCGTATGTTCATGTGGGCTGCTCTTTCCACAGAGGTCATCTTTATTACTCTGATTTGTTCAAGCTTTTGATTTTGTACTTCAGCAGCTAACTGTTTACTTAAATGTGCAGAAGTTGCCTCAATACCCTTTACCAACTCATAATGTCATTGCAAGGGGAGGCTCTCCTGTAGAATTTGAGGTAAGGCTCTTTTTGCTACAAAGTATTTACTGCTGTTTTGAGTGTGGTTGAAAGGCTGGACTTATAACAGAAAAGGAGTAGACAGAAAGGGGATAGTATTAGTGATTGCAAGAGAAACTAAATCTCTGTAGGAGGGTTGAGCTTTGCCCTTAAAAGCTAATGATTGGACTTCAATATTTCCGGAAGGGGGGGATGAGTTTGGGATATATTCATGTTCAATATTTCAAGTTAAAGTGTTTAATCCAACAATTTTAGTTTCTGGTGTTAGTTTATTCATGTATTTTTTACTGATATATTGGCGATTGCAGTCAAACACCGTTGTTTATGATGATCCCTGTGGAGTGGAATTGGAGAAGGAACTATACCTTGGGGATGCAATATCTGACCTTCCTCCTGTAAGTTATTGTAGATTTATTTATTCTGCCTTTCTACACTCTTATTCTTAAAAAATGGTTTTTAACTATATTCAGCCAAACAATGACTGAAAAAAAAAAGTTTTGTCCTGATGATGACATGCTATATTTTGATTATATTGTTTACTATATAGGTGGAAAATGATGAGGCACGTGATGAAATGCCATACGGTGAAGGTCCTAAGACAGACTTCCAGCGCTTTATTAGACTAAGGAAGGATGGTGAGTAGAATACATGCACAGACATGCATAGTTGGAAATGTTAGATACTCAAATTAGTCTATATGTTCTGCATGCACATTTCCTTCACTTTTTTGTTATTCCGAACATGTAATGTTCAAGTCATTAATTTTGTTTTGAAGTTCATATGATCTGCTGTTGTTGATATTCTCTTTTCATGATTACAGAGATGCCTGGTTTTTCAACACTGAGGTCAAAACCATTAGAGCATCCTCTTTATGATCATCGTCCCTTGTGCTTGAACAAAGACGATCACGATCGTGTTTGTCAAATTCCCAAGCGCAAGGTTTGCTACATCTCTCTCTCTCTCTCTCTCTCTCTCTCTCTCTCTCTCTCTCTCTCGTTTGTTTTATCAAATGAGAGCTCTGAATATCATAGTTAAATGTGGGCTGTCAACCTTTTTCAGGGTGCCAATTTCAGGGACCTCAAAGGGGTGCGAGTTAAGGATGACAACACTGTCGAATGGGATCCTGAAGTACCAAGGGTGTATTTAGGTTCAGGAAAGCCACTGGTATGGGTTTCTGTCGCTAATTGTGTCTTTTGCTTTTACTTGATAATTGTTACCTAGATATATTATTACATTTATGTGTTAATTACAGATCCCCGACTATGCCATGAGCTTTATAGAAGGGCGGTCCTTAAAGTAAGTTCCTGTTTTGTGTAAATTTTTTCTAATTTTTGTTCTTCGTTGGTCCCAATTATATAGATTAATTGTAATATTTACTTTTTCAGTTCTACCCTTTTTCTAAATCATAATTTTTTTTGTGTTAATAGCATTGATTCTCTTCCATGCATCTGAAATTTTGGATGTAGGGTGCATCCATGTACTACATTAATGTAAACTATGTACTCCTTTAAAGCATAAAAAGTTACTATTCAAAAGCATTATAAGTGTAAAATACAAAAATGTGCTAAGTATTAAAAATGTTATCCACCATATTACGTACAAATTGTGCTAAAGGGCGTATTTTTTTTCAAATTGTGCTATACAGTTGTAAGGGATGCCCCATGCATCCAAAATTTCAGATGCATTGTTGTGGGATCAGTAATACAATTACTTTATCTCAGAAAATGTTAAACTTAAGTAGCTGCGAAAATGATTCAACTGAAATTTGAACTACCAAAGCTTCTCTTGCTTATGAGTTGAGCAAAAACTCTTAAGCATATAGTTTAAGGATAGTCCTTTAAGAGATGAAAGCTTAAATTGAAGTAAGCTGTAGTAAATCAAGAGCTTTAAAGAACTCCTACTCCACTACCTAGTTGGTTAGGCTATGATTTGTTATGTGTACTATATTAAATCACAATAAGTTATTACAACGCTCATTAGCTCAACATTTTAAGCTTATGTGTTCACTAATTGATCTTGTACAAGTCACTGTGCCTAACCTAGAGAATTGATGGTTGATTTGAGTGAATGTGTTCTCTCTCTAGATATGATTTCACTTGGTTGGGTTTGAGCAATCAATGTGCCTTAATGATTTTACAATGGGAGGCACTCACAAATAATTAGGTTACAGTGTTTGGTGGACATAAGAACTCAGGTATGAATGTTTGTGTGAAAGGGTATTGAGCTTTTAATGCTAAATCTAATGGATATCTCTCTCTTTGTTCTCTATTTAAAATAGTTCAAACATTGGTAGCTTTGTTAAAATCAAAACTACATAATACAACTTTAGATTCCAACCAAACACCGTGATAAACTAAGAGTCCTAAGAATAATTTCAATAATTAAGAGGGATCCTAAGCTTATATTAAAACAGGACGGGCTTAAGCAAATTAAAAAGTTTGATCAACAATGCTCATTGAGTATGAAATGGTCAAAATCCTTGGAAGTATCCAAAAAAGTAAACGTGAAATTTATAAAGGAGATTGAGAATATGTTGGTCTTTGACTTTTATATCCATTCCTTATTTTTCTTTACATAATGCAAATTCATGATTGCAGGCCGTTTGGAAGGCTATGGTGGGATGAAACTGTGCCCACAGTGGTTACCAGAGCTGAGCCCCACAATCAGGTCAGATATAACAATGGGGAGAATTGCACTTATAAGTGTTTGAGTAATGCTACATTGCACAAAAAGGCTACACAATTTGGGGTTACAAAATGATGTTTCAGTCAATGGTTGGGTGAATGAAGTGAAAGAACGTAGGACCTGGCATCAAATGCTAGATTCTTCCATCTCAATCGATTATTGATTGACACATCATTTTGTAGCCCAAAACAGTGACTTTTGTGTTATGCAGCATTACTCTTAGATTTCACTATTGTTTATTTGCTATGTTGTACTGATATTTGAATTTCCGACAATAATACTCCCTGTCCCAAAATGAGTTAAGTTTTCTCTATGATCCTGCAAAATATAAGTCATCTTGGAACAGCGGCAGTCATGTTTGTCATTCATTGGTTCCGTTTCCCATGTTCTGCTTGAAAATATTTGAGCTAGAATATTATTGGATTCATTTTTCAGGTCATACTGCATCCTGTTCAAAACAGAGTGTTATCTATTCGCGAAAATGCAAGGCTACAAGGGTTTCCAGATTACTATAAACTTGTTGGTCCTGTCAAGGAGAGGTAACGAATGAAGTTAATTGACACTGCTTACTGATTTGCTTGCAATAGGGCTTTTCAATAAGCCGAGCTTGCCCCATTTGCTGGCTTAAACTTAATAATGAAAACAAGTAACATTGGCTAGAATAAATCTCAAAAGCTTGAATAAAAATATAAGGTCTTACCTTCAACATTCAAAGACTGGTTTTACTCATCATAGATGAACTGCTGTCATGCCTTACTAGAGTTTGAGAGATTTGTCTTGTTATGTTTCAGATACATTCAAGTTGGGAATGCCGTTGCTGTTCCAGTTGCAAGGGCTCTGGGATATTCACTAGGTTTGGCATCCAAGGGAGCATCATTTGGTGAAGAGCCTTTGTTGACTTTGCCTAAGAAGTTTCCACATGCCCAGGAGGATCGTCTTTTGCCTTCTTTAGAAGATTAAAATCAGTGACTGGTCTTTCGCCTTCATTAGAAGAGAGAAATAAGTGACTTGCATTATTTTTTAAGTTCATTTTGAAACCTTCGAGGCCCAATAATGGGTATAATTTATTTGTAAGTCGGTTATGTATCTCATGTATGCCAATTCATTTAAGTTAGACGTAACTTGTAAACATGAGCTCTTATTTATTTATCTCATCTATGCCATTTCATTTAAGTTTGAACACTATCGAAAGAACAAATATTTATATCCATTGCTCATGAAAGAGTTCCTGAGTTAAGAATACTGTAGTATATTGCTTATTATAGACTAGAAGTTCCTAACTATCAATTGTATAAATAGTTTCTAACTAATTAATTTTGTTGGTTTAATATACAACCTATCAATTGTAACCCAATTTAGTCCTTGGACTCAAATTAAAAGAGTTGACCATAAATTTTGATAAATAAATTGTTGATGTGGCACTTTTGGAAGGGTAAAATAGTACATATACAATATATATTTTTTCAAATGATCAATTAAAAAAAGAAGAAAAACATGGTGCCCTTCTCCCCCCATCACCCATTTTTCCCAAATCTGATTAGATTCTTGCTCCTTCTTTGTCCCCTTCTCTTCCCTCCCCCCACCAGATCAAATTCTTTCCCCTTCAATCAAAAGAAACAAACCTGTAAACGGATGTTCCTGAAACGTTCCTGACCATCACTCATGCTAAAACCTCGGTCTCGCTTCGAACAAATCTCCCTCCTCTGCAATTTCTTAACGCTGTTCACAAACCCATCCACCACGCGGCCTCTTCTTCGCCACCACCCTCCTACCACAACACGGCCGCCGACTCGCCATTATCCTCCTCACGTCCATCTATCTAATCATCGCTTTTACCACTGGGCCCCCACCAAATTCAAAAAAACCCTCCTCCAAATATCTGTATCCTCAAATCAGCATCAATCAAGCGATGGGAGCATCAAATCGAAGCGTATTAAGGGTTTAAGAGAATGATCTGGCGCTTAATTAGAGAAAACCTAAATCTCAGGACCCCGAGTTGAATCACTACCACCATTGACATCTTTTATATGGTAAAGATCGATGAGAGGGATTGAGTGGGTAGAGATGACAGTTGGATGATGATTCGACGATGGAGCTTGAATGATGGTGGTTATGGTTGATGGAGGGTGGTGATGATTCGGTTGGAATTGAAGATGTTCATTTCGTCAGTATGTATGTTCATGTACTTCAACGTCTGTATTCATTTGATCATAATATGATGTTCATTTTGAATTATGATATGTTATAAACTGCTTTATTGAAGGTTACAAATGTTCATTTCGTTATTGTTTAATGTTCTTTTCGTCAATGCTTATGTTCATTCGTCGGTGCTTATGTTTATTTACTTATCCGTTTTTTGTATTAAAATTTGAATTCTTATTAATTTTAGAAATTATGACATGAGTTATTTTAGGCATTAATTATGAAGTTTATATAAATCTGATTTTTTGTTTTAAATCAATTCCTAAAATTTAGGGATTGATTAAGATTAATATTTGAGAATGGGGAAGAGTGAGAGAGTAAATTCACTTGCGGGTGTACAATGCTAGGTACACCTAAGCGCTTAAAATATACCAATTGGATGATGTAGAGAGGGCAAAAGATCCGGATTCGTCCATGATCTTTGATCCAAGAGTACCTAACGTCCGTCATAGCATGTCTAGTACCTTATTTATTCTAACTTTTTTCCTTTTGGTCATTGATCCCATTTTAATCCAGTTGACCAAAATTTTCATGTGAAAAATACTTATGTAACAATATAAAAAGAGCAAAATGATTAATGATTGGATCAGGATAGGGGTGGAAATCTAACGGAACGGATCAAAAATAACATTTTCGGAAAATTTCCGAAAATTTTTTGAAATCAAAATTAGTTTCTGATTTTCGTTCCGAAAACTTCGGAATAAAAAAATTGATTCCGATTTTCGAAAATTTCTGAACTATCGGAATTTTCAAATTCCGAAATTTTAGAATTTTCGAAAAATTCATAACTCCAAAATTTTGGAACTTTCGGAAAATTTTAAATTTTAAAATGTTTTTTCTTTAAACAAGTGATCCTTATTTATAATATTTTACTACGCGGAGCTACTCATTTACACCGATTCACCTTTACATTCTTCAACAAATTAAATACTTTCAAATCAAGATGTTATTTCAAAAAAAATCTTTAAGAAAAAAGTGGAAAGAAAATATAAAAATAATGAAAATCAAAGTGCACAACAAATTTTGAATTGATTTCTATTGTCAGAATATAAAGTTATACTATAATCCCAAAATTATGAAAAAAACAATGTTATAAAAAGGAACACTAACAATTATGATAATTATGTGTGCTTTTTGCCTAATCATGTTCGAATTTAATTAAGTTATTTATATATAGACCTAAGTTTGTCTCATTTAGGATGAAATTAATTTAAAAATATTTAAAAATTGAAATAAATTGTATTCTTTTTGAAAATAAGTTGAAAAGTTTTTGTAAATAAACTAGAAAGTTTTCAAAAATAAGTCAATTTTTTTAATATAAATTGGATTTTTTGGAAATATATCGGAATATATTCGAAAATTATTCGGAAATAAATCGAAATATTTTTGGATCGGAAATCGAAAATTCCGATAATTTTAAATCTAATTCCGATT